>CATQJL010000223.1:79167575-79253047 GCA_958299035.1 Cylicocyclus nassatus
ATGGTGCATCGATGTATATATATGTTAGAGTATATATATGCTATATATGGCCGAAAGTGGGAGAGTCCCGCGCGGACAATGCAGCAGGTCCTCAGCTTGTGCATGTATTGGAATCTGTATTTGTTGCAGATGCCGGCGGGACCTCCTATTTCCGCGACATATATATAGTCCCCTACCCTGGTTACCCAATAAGGGTTTTCTAATGCAGCGGGTGCCAACTTCGGGATGGGCTTTGGGCGTACAATGACAGCTCGGCTCGCACCACCGCTCGGACCTCTCGCTTGGGGATTGAAAATCTGGGTTTCCTTGAAACACTTAACGTTAAATCTGCCATGAAGGAGGGTTCTGGGGCGATCCGTCCGATGTGACTCACAAAAGTACAGGGTGGGGCAAAAGTTGGAGCCTTGTACTTATCCAGATAAAATCATAAACACAGTCTCTAGATACAAAAATTGGTGTACACATGAATCGAAATTTACAAATATAGCCAAAAGAGGCAATCTCAGATTTTGAGATCGCCTCTTTTGGCTTCGAAGCAGCCATTCGAAATCTTGGCGAGTCGCCTGTCGTGGCACGCAGGCAGTCGCGATGAAATTCGTTCACCACCTTCATGATAACTGTTGTTTTTTTGACTTAGTAAGCGTGCAGTATGATAGAGCAAGCTTTTAACTACTACATGTCGCGAAGAAAATTTTTGGCGATATCTAAGAATAAATTCGGAATTTTAAGTAAAAGCAGGCAGTACTCGCATAGCGAAAAGAGCAAGCTTTTAACTACTACATGTCGCGAAGAAAATTTTTGGCGATATCTAAGAATAAATTCGGAATTTTAAGTAAAAGCAGGCAGTACTCGCATAGCGAAAGTTTGGATGCGATTGCGCGAATGGAAGCGAAAAATCTGATCTAACAAGGAAGAGTTCCCACATCAGCTCGCCTAACACGGATGATTACATCACCGTAACGGGCTTGCAATGCTGATTCCAAATCTGCTTTCCCTTGCTGCGGAACGACTCTTCGAAAGAGGTTACGAGAGTTGGAAAGTTTGAATTTTTTTATGTTTGAAGTCGCTTATAAAGTTAGAGAAAAGCTCTAAAACAACACCCAGCGGACTTCCACTGGCTGTTTTCCGTCCTTGTAGTCAGTATACTTGATACAAAACTGAAAACCTACTTGTACGCGATATTGTGCAGCTTTCACCAATTTTACGCCACTCAGTGGACTTTCAAACGCTGATAACTTTCTTTATAGTGTTGTTTCGCAGAAACCAAAGCAGATCTGGTACGCGTTCCAAGCCCGTTACGGTGATGTATGACTCATCCGGGTTGACCGGGCTGACTTGCGAACTCTTCCTTGTAAGAAGTAATGAAATTGCTCCAATGATCAGATTCAAGTAATACTTTATAGAAGACTCATGAAAAGATATAACCCAAACATTACTGCTGCGCTCCTATAACTTTCAAAAACAAATGACCACTGGCACGCAGGTAATATTCGCAATTCTTTAATTTCATTTTTGAAAGAATATTTCTGGCAAACGAACTATTACAATGTGATAGCGCAAAGCCTCCTCTACATTTGCACCAAAGTGTTGTAGAATAGTCATACTAAGTTTAGCAAAGTAATTGTATTACATACTGAAAATTTTTATTTTACGCTCTGCAGAGCCACTTGTTCAGTAAATCCAATTTTTACAGAAACATATGGCAAGAATTTTACCTGAGTAAAGTTTGATTTGTAGATGACGATTGCAGCACTATGTGGCACAGATATGGAATCAAAATCGTCAGTAGTTACGTGATCTATAACACTGCAAAGTGGGCTCCCAGACTTTTCACCATGTAGATGAACGAGTATGGTATCGATGAACCACCCTATTCTATCCGTAGGCCCCCCTACACAGCTTATTATGGGTCGTTCCTTGAATGTGGAGAGATCGTTCGAGGCCAATTCCGTATCAGATTGGAGCTTATGTGTTTTGATTAGCAAATATAGCACAGGACAGGTAGGCAGTTCAGTTTTCAAACGAGCAATGATATTGCGCGGTAAGTTGGCAGCTTTCGCTATGGATACCCATTCTCTGTTAAGTTTCCGATATTGTTTTTGAAACATCTTAACAGTTGCAGGCTGATATAGCGATGTGTCTTGGAGGTCTTTCTGTAATCGCAGCATCTAGTTGTTGTGGGATTACCACGAATTCGCCTCCCTTATCACTGATTGAAAGTCGTATTCGCTTCGACGTATGCCCTGTTTCTGAGCTAAAGTGAGGTTAGACTGCATTTTTCGTTGCCGTACCCGTGCTAACATTTTGAACACTTCGTCTGTGAAAAGACGGAAGGGTATATCGGTTTTGGGATTGGCATTTTGCTGTTTGTAAAATGCACTTGGGAACGGTATTGATAGACGCGCACTTGCTACTGTTTGGTTCACGGCTTGACTTTCTAAGGTTGCTCTTTTACGTAGACTGTTTTGAAGCTTGTTTAGGCTACAAGTAATCTTTCGCAGTGTTCCAGTCGAGACGGGCTGAGAGGGTGAAAAACTAGGACCCAACTCTAGCACCTCACGCGCGTTGGAAGACAGAGAAAAACCACCAATCACGGTGATTCAAGACTTATCTGAGCAATTTGATTTGTTCTCATCTATACGCTCATGTCTATCAAGTGAATTTACCAAGTCTGGTGGACTGTTAACGCTGCCTTGTGATTTACTCATAAGGCAGTCGAACTTTTTCTGCAAAGACGTTTTGATATTAGTCCGGATGCGATCACAAATCGAAATTGAGCCATTCACTATGTTCTGCCAAAGGTGATCATCCAAGTAACGTGAACAACACTGTTCTTTAAACACACACTTTTTCAATAAACTGTACATCTGGTTTTTCTTCTGTCGCAGTGCTATACGGAGTATACGATCTTAGTAAAAAAAAAATATATATGATTATGAATACGGAATATGATTCATCGCCAAAAGTTCTAACGGAATGAGCATGTTCATCGGTTGGCGCAAGATGTTTTTTTTCTCGTCACGAACATCCGGTGATAGGATAACTTGATCCTCACCCGTGTATACTTTGGTTACGATACCCATGTTCCATGTCGTTCAATAACTATTTTCGTTCCTTAGAAGTACGACTCTTTGAGTCTCTTTGTTGGTTTATCTTCGCTGATCGTTTTGCGATTTGCACTCGTAGATTGTGAAGATTATCGAGATAAGTTTGTGAATAGACTTTCCAAACTTTTTTGAGTAGTGTCCGTGTATCTTCTAACAACTGTATTGCTTCATTTTGCGATAATAACAGTCTGAAACTTGGGTCATAAGTGTCTGGTTCAAACTTCCACGGGGTGATATGAGAACTAGGTTGCAGAAAATCCACGGGGCGAGGGGGATCATAATCGTGGGGTTCTGATGTAACGTACGTTAAAGGTCTTGCATTTACGATAGCTTCGCATTCTGCACAAATTGTACGGAATTGATTGTCCGATAGAAACTTACCCTTAATTGTCTGACGTAAACAAGCTTTTACATTTCCGACCACCAACCTTGCGTAAAAACGTCCTGGTGATAAAGGTGTGATAAATTTCCAAGATTTTCCATTTGTACTAAAATATCATTTTTGTTGAAATCATTTCTCCTTTCAATAATTGTTCGATAACGTCATGCCCTAGCACAAAGGTCGTAGCGTTGTCTAATATCACGTATCGTAGAGTGTTTCTCTAAGCTACAAAGCTTCTCAAGGCTTGTGTAAAGTCTAAAGCTGAAAGTACGTCAACTGTTTCTAGTGAATAGCTCTTGTGGTCACACATGTCAAAAGACAAACCCATCTCTTTTCTTGTACGTTTCTCAGAATCCTAAACGTGAACGGTCCAGCATAATCTATATCGACGTTTTCGAAGACGTATAATCGCCGAACTTTTTCAGCAGCTGGAACTGTAGGTTTGGCTATTTGTAGGATAACCCGTGCATTGTTTTGCAAGTGATACAATTGCGAAGAACCTTTTTGACTGATTGCCAACCTTGCGGTGTCCGGTATTTTCTAGGATTGCCGCCAGAGTTGAATGAACTCCTTGATGACCTATTTTCTTGTGATTACGACAAGCACTTTTGCAATTTGGTGATATGTCAACCTCAAGTCATTTGTAACTTAAAGGCAGTGGCTCAGCAAATCTCAACCTAGTCAAATTTGCGCTTACCTGGGGTTTTTTAATACGCTGATTCTCAAAAACCACTTTTGAAAGCTTAAAAACGGCGAAAATGAGCGTTTTTTCGGGACGCTGCCTTTGAATCTTCCAGTCGGCATTTATGCTAATGATCGCGTGTACATACCTGCAAACTGTTGGGTCGCGGCTGAGCAGCCCTAAGAATTTCACAGGAAATTTCTGCAATGGGGAGAGGAAGCATTGTAAGCTCTCTCGAATTTACTCTATACTCTTAAGGGAAGCTACCCAACTTATCTTGGCCTTTTAGCAAAGGACATATACAGGGCGTCCCGAAAAAGTACCTACTGTTTGATTGTAAATAACTCTCTTGTAATGAAGTGTTTCGGGAAGCTTTAGATATTTTGTAGAGCGAGGTTCAACTTAGATTTGCAGTATGGACCGAATCATTTATCGCTTTTCGTTACTGTGGGATTACGGTACGAACATTGACAAGGATTTTGGGCCATTGTATGCTATAGTCTGCCTCGGAACAAAATCAAACAAGCCAAAAACTCTTATGCTAAGGTAATGAGAGTTCGCTGATTTCGAATTTGAAACTGCCATTTTACTGTGATGCTTCTTTCCTAAATTATTCCATGTATATCGTAGTAACTCAATCCCCAGCATTTGTCAGAAAGGTAATTACACTTTCAAAAAAGCTGAAAACACTGTAAGAAGTTGTTAGGTGCAATCAGCATGTGCGAAAGCCCTACTACCCGATTTTTCAGATTTTTTGAAAAAAATTTTGTTAGTTGGTATATTTCGCAATGGTTCCATATGCTGCAAGGTCTTCCCGTAATCCTACAGTAATGGAAAGCGATCGATGATTCGCTCCATACTGTAGATCTAAGGTGAGCCTCGCTCTACAAGATGGTACCCAAAGCTTCTCGAAACACATCATTACAAGAGAGTTATTTACAATCAAACAGTAGGTACATTTTTTGGGAAACCTTCTATATTCCAAATCAGCTTGAAGCACTGATTCCAAATATGCTGCTCCTAGCTGCTGCGCACCATCCCGCAACGAGTTATGGGCTTTTTTTCTGCGCAAAATTGGTATGAACAAGGGAAGACTGCCTGTAAGTGAAAATCTGCAAGAAAAAGGTGCTAAGATATCGGAATAACACAAATCCAATCTTTTCTCATTAAAGTGAATCTTAACGCAAGTGTATTGGCCTAACAATAAGATAACGATGCCGTGATGCCAGTGAATCGATGAATATGTCAATACTGCGCAGGAAAAACCCCGTAACTCCCCGTAACTCGCTTCGGAATGGTGCGCTGCAGCTAAGTAAGCATATTTGCAATCAGTGTTTAAAGTTGATTCAGAATATACGTGTCCCTTGCCAAAAAGCCGAGCTAAGGTAGGTAGCTTTTCTTATAATTGCCGTATTTCAGCTCGGAGTTGTACTCAACAGAAATCCGTCCAGTTTTCGGGTACTGGTGGAGATCTCTGCACAGTAGGCAAAACATGATCTACATCAAGAGTGATAGTTTTGAAGCTTTTTGCACATCATTGTTCTTGTGTAATCGTAACGCTAAATTCTCAAGAGTACCCCTAAATGAGCACAAATGCTGTGGCCAATTCCAAGATTTAGATAACCATAATCAATATACCGAGCATCCTCTCCGGGATATAGGGATAGGGCTGATTAACGCCATTCGAGCGCATAACATTCTTTTCAACAAATTACAAAAACCACTCAAGTTCGTCTAGCTTTATCCATCCAAAGACATTGTGTCTACACTGAATTGTCTACACAGAATTCAAAGGTCATGCATATGTTTCTGTTATATGACTAATTATTACGTACAAAGTATCAATAATAGTGTCGCTTTGTTGGATTTTTCTTGGTTACTATTGCCGCAACTACCTTCGCTTCAGATAATGTCTTGCCTCAAACTCTGAGAGCTTCTCATACTAATAAAGAAAGCATCAGCTACACGTCTAAAACTTGCTGCTGCCTCACCGTTCAACTACAAGCACCGTGTCAGCATTTTCTCGAGCGACTCCATCAGCTGTGTGTGCGTCTTCAATAACCATTATCGGCTTCTGGATCCTCGCGAGTATACCACGAATTACAGCCGGTGATTTAAGACTATTTAGGGTAAATGAGAACGACGAGCACTCCGAGCGTCTAATTGTTGAAAAGAAGTCGAAATTTGTGCTTGCCTTTTAGCAAGTCATACTAAGTCGCACTTCAACATCGTCTACCATTGGAATCTTTAAGCAAACATTGTATCAGGTTGAAAGACCAAGGCAATCCGCAGAGAAGCTTTGAGCTAATATGCTGCATAAGCGGAGTAGCTCCCACCATAATCTTATAGTATCGAAGAGCGGTCGTTGATTCGTTGCCTACCGTAAACCTAAGTTGAAGCCAGCTTTACAAGGTGCCTTAAGGTAGGTTAAAGACTCCTTGGGAAGAGAGATATTAACGATCAAACAGTGTCTACATACTTTTGGGACGCCCATGCAAAAAGCAACTCAATTAATTTTTAGAAGCGAAGGAGAAAACTACCGGAAACCGATCATTTGATCCAAATGAGAGAAGCACAAAATCAAGTATACCGTGCACGGAACCTTCCGTAAGCTCTTGGCCCAATTAGATAGATATACGCAAGTCAAAATAAGTCTACGGAATGGTCGAGATCTCGACTAATTGTTAGGGCTACATTGCCTTAAACTTGAGTTTTAATTTCGTTTCGTCATTTGTATTTTGCTTGGTTGAGTTGCCATTACGTGTTTTGTTGTAGTGTAGGTAGGCAATCGAAGTCGTATTGTTAAGCGACTGATAATGCTGGTATAAGAAGGAGTAAGATCCCGAAAAGAGCGGATTTTCCTGATACGTTTATTCACGGGCTAGAGCAACGATTGCCACTAGAATGTAAAAATAACAGTAGTTCGCGCAGGTCTTTTAACAAAATGTTCCCCAACCGCTGAATTTTAGCACACTCAAAAAACGAGAATAGCGAGCTCTTGATGGCAATGAGCGCGAGGCGATAAGCGGCGGTAAGTGGGTTTCTACAACGGCAGTGAGCGGGCTGCTTCAACTGACCGTCAGCGTGCTGCCGTGTTAGACCTGAGCGAGCTGCTGTACGCGGCAGTGATGTGGAAGCCACATGGCATTCAGAGAGAATTAACGATGGCAGCTATAAGGCATGCTGGTTTTTTGTGGGGATCGCTGGGACTCAGACAGCGGATCGGACCCCTCTGCCGGAGAAGTGGCAGGGTCGCGGCGTATCCCCAGCGGTGGGTCTCCCATTTGTCCGGCGGAGCCCTCCCATTTTCTGCTCCGGATACCTCCCATTTCTGCTCCGGATACCCCCCATTTTCTGCTCCGGATACCTCCCATTTTCTGCTCCGGAGCCCCCCGATTTTGTGCGCCGGAGCCCCCCGATCGCGGCATACTGTAATTAGCCCTAATTAAAGGCAGCTTCCAGGCAGATCTGGACCTATGGGGCTTTTACATGGAAAGTATTTTTGGGGCCCTAACTAAGGCACTGCCGAAGCAGCAGTTCAGGTAGTGCTCTAATGGCGAAGATATTCCCCTCGAAACAGACCCCCCGCGAACGTATTCGCATGGATTCATGGCAGTTTCGCGCCAGGATCCACGCTTTGCGCCATGAATCCATGCGAAACACGGTCGCGGGGTCCGGTTTCGAGCAGAATATCTCAGGCGTTAGAGCACTACTTGAGCTGCCGGTTGGGTAATGGCTTAGTTAGGGCCCCAAAAGTACTTTCCATGTAAAATACCCATAGGTCCAGACTTGCCTGGACGCTGCCTTTAAGCTCCAAACCCCAATTTTGTCTCTAAACCCCACCCAAATAAGCCGAATAGGACCCCCCTCCCCCGGGTAGGAGTTTAGCGCGACCCTCACCCCGTACTCTACCCCCTCCCTCTCACCCCTAGCGTTTATGGATAGAAGATAGAAGAAAGAACGAAGAGATAAGACATTTATTTCAAATTTTTCAAACTTTCGAAAAATCTATCTATCTATCTCCAGCATACGTACAACAGTTAATACATATTACAAAAACCATACTAGGAGTTAGAGATAAGAATATTCAAAGAGAAACTAATTTCCTAGTTGCAAAAAGAACCTTGTAACACCACAGTATAAGCATATGGTTTTAACCTGGTAAGAAAATGACAAAAAGATCAAAAAAGCATTCTGTGCAACATGAAACAAAACAGCGAGGAACGCCATAAACTCACATTTGCAAAGCAGGGACATATTGTCCAAGTTCTATATATACATGAGCTATATTCATCCAAACATCTTCGAATTCCGAGGTAGCTTCACGAACTTGAGCGAAGATGTCACGGGCATCTTGCCACATTGCTTTCGATGCTAATACGCAGCCTAAACCAAAACATACGGTTTTTGATCGAAAAAGAAGTAGAAAATTAGTCATTCGTTCCAATACGAAACGTACCTATTATCATCTTCGAATTATCCTGTTTGAAAGAAGAAACGAAAAATAGAAAGAGTGAAAAGGAAGCGTATGAAGCTTAAAAAAAGAAGATGGAGTTAATGAAGAAGTGCGTACCAAGAGGAAGAAATGATCTTCAGGTTCAGCTCTCAGATACTTGAAGATGCATTGTTCCCAAAATCGTTCCATCAAATCCCAATCTTCAACGATTCCATGGCGAATCGGGTACTGCAAAACTCCTAGATAAAAGTTCTGCATAGATATGTATCAAATCCCTACCTTTGCTGAGTAATTAGCTGCGGAAGGAGATAGGGCCTCATCGCCGATGAAAAAATCCAGATCATCAATTTTTATCCAGTAGATGTATTCCAACGAAGAGCGGCTGCATTCGAACTGGCTATTTTGTCCTTTACAGCGATGGCTGTATGCAGTTCTTTACAGAAGATGAACAAACAACAAGCATCGCCAACCCGAAGGGATTATAAACTGAGGTTCGCAGTTTCCAGCATAGCCTAATTTTGTGTAGCCCGTCCCATTGTCAATGACGCAAGCTGGAAGGTGACCAGCCATTGAGCTTAATCGCTAAAGATGTGAATTTGATAAATGATAAAAAAAAATGATGTAAATAATGATCTATGGAAAGATGAAACAATGCGCAGTTCCACCGAGTAGATGAGGATTGACGTAATTGAGAGGACACGGATAGTCCGCTAACATCAGCAATCTTCTCCAGTAGAAAATTCACAAGCTCGTCCGCTAAGTAGCTAGATGATTCACTCTAACAAGGGAATTCATTTAACTTGAATTCGTTTTGAGATGAGATATATATTCGGAAAGCTTCGAACGCCGATTCCAAATAATGCTGTCCTTAGTTGCGGCACCTACTCTGAAGAAAGTTACGCGCACCTTTCCTGCGAAATTGGCATACTATCCAACCTGGGAGCGCTTGCAGTAGATGGAAAGTTGCGTAAAAACCGTGCTGGGATACTAAAATGGCATCAAATGAGTATTCTGTCACTGACAAGAATTTTAACGCAGCAAATTAGCACCTAGATGATGAACAATGCTAGTAGATCAGATTTTGTAAACAAAAAAAATCAATACTCCTCCAGAATAATGCGTCGCAGCTAGGAAAAACATAAGTTCTCCTATGAAGTTCCCTTACTCTTTCGTTGCTTGTTTCTCGACCGATATTAGGGATCGTTCATACCGCGCACAAAGGCGGACGAAGCCGGACGAAGCCGGACAAAGGCGGACGAAGGCGCGGTCTCGTCCCGTCTCGTTTCTCTCGACACGCACACACACTCACACGCGCCTTCGTCCGCCTTTGTCCGGCTTCGTCCGCCTTTGTCCAGCTTCGTCCGCCTTCGTCCGCCTTTGTGCGCGGTATGAACGATCCCTTACGCACAGCTTAACATATTTAGCTTAAAGGCTTGACAACGAAACGAACATGAAAACTGATGAAAAAGAGGAGAATCACGACAACAGATTGAGTCATGCTTACGACTAAAAAAATTGCAAACTAAGAATGAACCGCCTTTTTCAAAAACATGCCTTGAACAGCAAACCATCACATCCAAATTTAAGCCGCTTACTCATGAGATAGTTCCTTGGAAGGAAAATGAGGCAATTCTACCCAGGACGCAAGAAGAGTTGGCGCGGATCGCACAATTTTTGGAAGGAAAAGTTGGAGCAGAAAGGAGTGAAAGTGTTGAGGAGAATGGAAATGCTTGAATGCAAAAAATAAACCGGTTCTGCTTACACAGGATAAAGAGTAAACATTGATAACCGATCCTTCCTTCCCAACGGACATCGCTTCTTTGAACCACACCGATGATTCATAAATCTGCCCTCGATCGCGTGCAAGACATCCGAGACGAAGATAACCTTTGCAATATGATGCACTAGAATGAGTGCACAGAATGTTAATTTGAAAAAACTTACAATCCGTGTAATTTTCTTGTTCTCTCAAAATGCCTTTGTATAAAACTTCAGCGTCTTCGAACAAGCACAAGTGTTCCAAACATCTAGCGAGGTTGTATCTCATAGTGATGACATAGGAAGAAAGTTTCGAATCGCACAGATCTCCCTCCAAATCTTCCTGTAACGATCGAAGAGAATGAGCGAAGCTAAGCACATGCAACTTACTTGGAGCTTAGCTTCCGCTGCTTTGAAGTACTCCTTCGCCCTTTCATAATTTTCCAAAGTCATGTGCAAGGCTCCGATATTGTTTAAGATAGCAGCTGGAGGATCAATTTGTAAACCATCTTCGCTCGTTTTTATGAGATCACAAGCATTTTCATAGAGAGTGAGCGATTTCTAGAAGAGCCGGTTGTCAAAACTCGTAAAATGTAATTGATGATGTAAACTAACATGCGGATCAACTCCTTCCAGAAGCTGAGCAAGATCTATCAAAACTTCAACATCGTTTGGAGTTGCCTCCAAGACTTTTGTCAACATAACTCTTGCCTTGTCCTATCTATCAAGCCAAAAACGATATAGTGAGGATCTGCAACGTCTGATGAAAAGTCGATCGACTTGGTAAGCATACGTACAAGAAAGATAGCAATAAACGGATAATTTAGACGATACTTTTATCACAACAACACTAGATAGTCTAGATAGCGCGCATTTAAGAACGTCTCAAAATCTCAAGCGTGGCTACGCGCCAAATCGATACGCAGCCTGCTCCGGATACCTCCCATTTTCTGCTCCGGAGCCCCCCGATTTTGTGCGCCGGAGCCCCCCGATCGCGGCATACTGTAATTAGCCCTAATTAAAGGCAGCTTCCAGGCAGATCTGGACCTATGGGGCTTTTACATGGAAAGTATTTTTGGGGCCCTAACTAAGGCACTGCCGAAGCAGCAGTTCAGGTAGTGCTCTAATGGCGAAGATATTCCCCTCGAAACAGACCCCCCGCGAACGTATTCGCATGGATTCATGGCAGTTTCGCGCCAGGATCCACGCTTTGCGCCATGAATCCATGCGAAACACGGTCGCGGGGTCCGGTTTCGAGCAGAATATCTCAGGCGTTAGAGCACTACTTGAGCTGCCGGTTGGGTAATGGCTTAGTTAGGGCCCCAAAAGTACTTTCCATGTAAAATACCCATAGGTCCAGACTTGCCTGGACGCTGCCTTTAAGCTCCAAACCCCAATTTTGTCTCTAAACCCCACCCAAATAAGCCGAATAGGACCCCCCTCCCCCGGGTAGGAGTTTAGCGCGACCCTCACCCCGTACTCTACCCCCTCCCTCTCACCCCTAGCGTTTATGGATAGAAGATAGAAGAAAGAACGAAGAGATAAGACATTTATTTCAAATTTTTCAAACTTTCGAAAAATCTATCTATCTATCTCCAGCATACGTACAACAGTTAATACATATTACAAAAACCATACTAGGAGTTAGAGATAAGAATATTCAAAGAGAAACTAATTTCCTAGTTGCAAAAAGAACCTTGTAACACCACAGTATAAGCATATGGTTTTAACCTGGTAAGAAAATGACAAAAAGATCAAAAAAGCATTCTGTGCAACATGAAACAAAACAGCGAGGAACGCCATAAACTCACATTTGCAAAGCAGGGACATATTGTCCAAGTTCTATATATACATGAGCTATATTCATCCAAACATCTTCGAATTCCGAGGTAGCTTCACGAACTTGAGCGAAGATGTCACGGGCATCTTGCCACATTGCTTTCGATGCTAATACGCAGCCTAAACCAAAACATACGGTTTTTGATCGAAAAAGAAGTAGAAAATTAGTCATTCGTTCCAATACGAAACGTACCTATTATCATCTTCGAATTATCCTGTTTGAAAGAAGAAACGAAAAATAGAAAGAGTGAAAAGGAAGCGTATGAAGCTTAAAAAAAGAAGATGGAGTTAATGAAGAAGTGCGTACCAAGAGGAAGAAATGATCTTCAGGTTCAGCTCTCAGATACTTGAAGATGCATTGTTCCCAAAATCGTTCCATCAAATCCCAATCTTCAACGATTCCATGGCGAATCGGGTACTGCAAAACTCCTAGATAAAAGTTCTGCATAGATATGTATCAAATCCCTACCTTTGCTGAGTAATTAGCTGCGGAAGGAGATAGGGCCTCATCGCCGATGAAAAAATCCAGATCATCAATTTTTATCCAGTAGATGTATTCCAACGAAGAGCGGCTGCATTCGAACTGGCTATTTTGTCCTTTACAGCGATGGCTGTATGCAGTTCTTTACAGAAGATGAACAAACAACAAGCATCGCCAACCCGAAGGGATTATAAACTGAGGTTCGCAGTTTCCAGCATAGCCTAATTTTGTGTAGCCCGTCCCATTGTCAATGACGCAAGCTGGAAGGTGACCAGCCATTGAGCTTAATCGCTAAAGATGTGAATTTGATAAATGATAAAAAAAATGATGTAAATAATGATCTATGGAAAGATGAAACAATGCGCAGTTCCACCGAGTAGATGAGGATTGACGTAATTGAGAGGACACGGATAGTCCGCTAACATCAGCAATCTTCTCCAGTAGAAAATTCACAAGCTCGTCCGCTAAGTAGCTAGATGATTCACTCTGACAAGGGAATTCATTTAACTTGAATTCGTTTTGAGATGAGATATATATTCGGAAAGCTTCGAACGCCGATTCCAAATAATGCTGTCCTTAGTTGCGGCACCTACTCTGAAGAAAGTTACGCGCACCTTTCCTGCGAAATTGGCATACTATCCAACCTGGGAGCGCTTGCAGTAGATGGAAAGTTGCGTAAAAACCGTGCTGGGATACTAAAATGGCATCAAATGAGTATTCTGTCACTGACAAGAATTTTAACGCAGCAAATTAGCACCTAGATGATGAACAATGCTAGTAGATCAGATTTTGTAAACAAAAAAAATCAATACTCCTCCAGAATAATGCGTCGCAGCTAGGAAAAACATAAGTTCTCCTATGAAGTTCCCTTACTCTTTCGTTGCTTGTTTCTCGACCGATATTAGGGATCGTTCATACCGCGCACAAAGGCGGACGAAGCCGGACGAAGCCGGACAAAGGCGGACGAAGGCGCGGTCTCGTCCCGTCTCGTTTCTCTCGACACGCACACACACTCACACGCGCCTTCGTCCGCCTTTGTCCGGCTTCGTCCGCCTTTGTCCAGCTTCGTCCGCCTTCGTCCGCCTTTGTGCGCGGTATGAACGATCCCTTACGCACAGCTTAACATATTTAGCTTAAAGGCTTGACAACGAAACGAACATGAAAACTGATGAAAAAGAGGAGAATCACGACAACAGATTGAGTCATGCTTACGACTAAAAAAATTGCAAACTAAGAATGAACCGCCTTTTTCAAAAACATGCCTTGAACAGCAAACCATCACATCCAAATTTAAGCCGCTTACTCATGAGATAGTTCCTTGGAAGGAAAATGAGGCAATTCTACCCAGGACGCAAGAAGAGTTGGCGCGGATCGCACAATTTTTGGAAGGAAAAGTTGGAGCAGAAAGGAGTGAAAGTGTTGAGGAGAATGGAAATGCTTGAATGCAAAAAATAAACCGGTTCTGCTTACACAGGATAAAGAGTAAACATTGATAACCGATCCTTCCTTCCCAACGGACATCGCTTCTTTGAACCACACCGATGATTCATAAATCTGCCCTCGATCGCGTGCAAGACATCCGAGACGAAGATAACCTTTGCAATATGATGCACTAGAATGAGTGCACAGAATGTTAATTTGAAAAAACTTACAATCCGTGTAATTTTCTTGTTCTCTCAAAATGCCTTTGTATAAAACTTCAGCGTCTTCGAACAAGCACAAGTGTTCCAAACATCTAGCGAGGTTGTATCTCATAGTGATGACATAGGAAGAAAGTTTCGAATCGCACAGATCTCCCTCCAAATCTTCCTGTAACGATCGAAGAGAATGAGCGAAGCTAAGCACATGCAACTTACTTGGAGCTTAGCTTCCGCTGCTTTGAAGTACTCCTTCGCCCTTTCATAATTTTCCAAAGTCATGTGCAAGGCTCCGATATTGTTTAAGATAGCAGCTGGAGGATCAATTTGTAAACCATCTTCGCTCGTTTTTATGAGATCACAAGCATTTTCATAGAGAGTGAGCGATTTCTAGAAGAGCCGGTTGTCAAAACTCGTAAAATGTAATTGATGATGTAAACTAACATGCGGATCAACTCCTTCCAGAAGCTGAGCAAGATCTATCAAAACTTCAACATCGTTTGGAGTTGCCTCCAAGACTTTTGTCAACATAACTCTTGCCTTGTCCTATCTATCAAGCCAAAAACGATATAGTGAGGATCTGCAACGTCTGATGAAAAGTCGATCGACTTGGTAAGCATACGTACAAGAAAGATAGCAATAAACGGATAATTTAGACGATACTTTTATCACAACAACACTAGATAGTCTAGATAGCGCGCATTTAAGAACGTCTCAAAATCTCAAGCGTGGCTACGCGCCAAATCGATACGCAGCCTGCTCCGGATACCTCCCATTTTCTGCTCCGGAGGCCTCCCATTTCTGCTCCGGACCCCTCCCAATTTCTCCGGCGCGTCTCTTCCAAATTTAACGGACACGCGCCGCGCAGATCTCTGCGGCGCGGAGTCCGTCAAATCTGGCAGAGTCGCGCCGGAGAAATGGCAGACCTTTGCAGCAGGGCCGGAGAAGCCTCCCATTTGCCTGCCAGTGATGCCACCGCGATGGACCGCCCATTTGCCCTTCTCTCATTGGTCAACTGGGTCCGGCGCGACCCTGGCAGTTTCCGAGGGTCCGGCGGAGGGGTCCCGTCGATTGTCTGAGGAGCTTTACGGCTGCACGCTGAGAACTTCCAACTGTCTGAGCAAAAATAATTCGCGAAGATCTTCTCTGCATTTCGTCTTTTTCGCATCATTTGCAGCTCAATCTCGTTTGAACTAAATTGAGAAAATCGATTGACGGTATGATGACCAACTATCATTTTCCTCTGCATGCTGGTAGCATGGGAAGGTGTTTAAACGTCACTCTCACCCGACGAAACCCCAACGGCGTCAGTTCAGATCACCTGAACTTATCGACCTTTACCACTGGTCATTGTTTGAAGGTAAAAAGAAGAAGATGATGAAGTAGATAAGGATTTTACACGCTGAATTACTCTTTGTCTTGGGTAATGGGTATTGGTCACTATGTAATGAAGTGGTGATTGCAAACTTAAAAAGATTATAAGAATCAAATTTTTGATGACATATAGATTCGGGCACTTTTGCCACAAGGTCCCATCATGACCAGTTCTTCAATTCTTCAATTTACGTTTTCACTTGTAAACATTGTTTCGTAAATTAATAAAAAACTGCAACAGTGTAAAAAAACGAAAAATGCAGATTTTGCAAGGAGTCATCAAAGCGTCAGATATTCGAAGAATTTTATCACGAAGGAATGAAAGCAAGAAGCAGAAATTTCGGACAACGCTTGCTTTGGAATGTACTTGCAAAACCTGCATCAGAAATCTCTAAATAGATCCTAATTCAGAGACATGCGCATTGAAAGCACGGCAGAAGTAATCATAATTGAATCCGAAAAACCAATCATATTCCATGTACGTTATGCATGCGACTCGGCGCCATTTCGAAAAGCGGATTTCCTGTAAATTGTTGCTTTCAGTTGAAGTCTTACCATGCACATATGAAAATCCTTGCAGCAAGAGTTTGGCGGTTTTGAGCCAAGCTCGAGTCAGCTTCAAGGATTTTGAAAAAAGAGTCCTGTGGCTGCACACATTTTTTTGAAATTATTCTGAATGTTATTAGAGCATAGAAAGTCATTAAAAAGTTTTACAGCTTATTTCGAGATATAATAAAATTCAATTCAAATTAAAACACTTTAATTTCCGTTGTACAAGCCGCGGAGGATTTTTTCCAAAAGCGGCCAGCCCAAACACGCGACAGAAATTTGCAACTGAAGATCATAACGTGCTTTGTTTAGGCTGAGAGATGGTGCCGCATAAGAACGCTTTCCGAAACCCAGTGAAGCGGGTGAGCAGCTCGGTTGAGTGGAAAAGGTGCGGCTTATACACATGAAAATAAGATGCTTGTACAAAACCATTCTAATGATGACTAAGAAGCACGCTCATATGAGTCTGATAATTCTTTGAGCTCGATACTCAATCTTATGCAGGGTCTCCCAAAAAACTGTGTCCATTGTTTGGTCGTCAATAACTCTAAAGCATCAATGTTCGCCAATCTTTAGAAACCATTTTGTAGAGCAGGCTATGATCTAAATTTACAGTATGGAAAAAAGCACCGATCGTTCTCCGTTACTACGGGATTACGGCAGGAACTTCCACCATACGAAACCACTGTGAAATAGACAGTCTGACGAATTTTCTCGAAAAACCTGAGAAATTTTGTAACAATTTTTTTCGCTCTACTACACAAATTTTCACAGGTTTTTCGGTTTTTGTATAAAGATCATATTTCTGACAAACACTAGCAAAACAGCTGTTACGGCCAACCTAAAGTAACTCAGGAAAGAAGCATCACAGTAAAATGCAAACTTTATATTCGAAAACAGCAACTTCGATTTGCCTGTTTTGTCTGTTTTTTTCATCGCTCACTAAAACTCACAGAACACCAATCCATGGACGAGTTAGAAATTACTCGATTTAGATTTTTATCTTCTTTCTTATAGCTACATTTGCTTTCTGATCTACTCTGTCTTTGCAATGTTATTGTCATGGCTTTTTGAGTAGCTTAGCAGTAACGCCAAATCTTTCCTGAATTTTAAAAAATCTTCTCCTGCTATCTTCAAAAAGCGTAGGTATTGTTGTGTAGAGCAAACCTTTGGCTACACTTTATTTTAGATTACATGGAACACGTTTGCCAAGTCCGTTATAATTGGCTATTTAATAGAAACTGAGGCTTTTTGATTACGTTTACCACGTAAAAGTAACGAAATACCGGATTACCTATGGGTTACTTGGAAAGTTCTGCCATTTTTTCTTAAACAAGGCTTCCTCAGCAAAGTGATCAAAATTCAAGTGCGCTCCTCTGAAGTTTCAGCAAGGGTACGATTGATACGGTACGGTTGAAAGTTGTAACAAAAAATTCAAGTTTCTTACAACTCTGAATTTCTGTCAAAAAACGGAGTCCCTTGAGCATCCTTCAGTTTTCTCACTAAACAAACAGAGAGTTTATACCATAATTTCACGCGTACAAGGCGCGAGGTGGTCCCAGCTTTCATCAAACTGCTCAGCCGCCCCAACGTGTTTTAAGAAGCGCTCCTTATGCCGCACGATTCGTCAGGCAAAACGCAGCACGGTATGGGGCTCCTTTGATTGCGAAGTCCTTTTCCGTGTTCGGGCTGGTCGATGAAAGCTAGGACCACCCCGCGCCTTGTACGCGTGAAATCAGGGTAACACAACAAAATCCATCCATGCATCATTCCTTTTATGAGAAGTACCAATATTTTCTTCACAGATTCTTTTCAGAAAGAATTCAGGAATCGTTTTCCAAATCCGTAAGAGACCATGCAAAAAAAGCATCAAAAGCATCTTCAGCATCTTCATCAAAAGCAAAATGAAGGTCTAATGCTGTCTTGTCTCATAAACCATTGAATAGCGCTTTCGACAAAATCAAAGTTAACATTGCAATCCTGAGAGCAAAAGTGGAATTCTTCCACAGTATTTGACGATTTCCAAAAAATTAAGCTTGAAAGATTTCCTTAAAGCATTTTACAGTAAGATTGTCGAGCTGCCAGCGAGACCGGAATTGCACTTCTCATTCCTAAGGGCAAGAGCAGATTTTTCAGAGTAGTCAAAAAATTGCAAAAACTATGTGCGAAAGGTATTCCGTGTCCTGCTGCATTCATTATCAAGTCGTTTTTTTTTTCAGCAAAAATGGGCTTTGCACATTTCCAAAGAGGAATCTTCCAGAGCATTAGTAAAAAATTATATCGAGTGCAAGAATTTCCTGCAAGACAACTTTGCAGTAAAAACCTTTGGGTTATCTTCAAGTACACAAATCCATTGAAAGCAGTTCTCACCAAATTTCACAAAAATATTTCCAAAGCAAACAGTCTCTTTGGGAATAGCTCGCAAATGAGTATAAGTCACTCCGTCTTTCATACCAAGCTCGAAAGGAAGGGGGGGAAGGGAGCAACAGTAGGTTTCCTCATATAGAAAAACCCAAAGGTATCTTCTTTTTTGAGTTTTACTGTGACCACCATTAATTTAAGGTAAATTCCTGCCACATAAAGTCCATCTTCTTTCCGCCAGCGAGACCACGTTCGTTCTGTTTTTTTTCTTTTTAGGGGGCACAGTGTAGTTGAATCCAAAAGCATATTTCGGCAGATTTTGAGAACTTGTTAAAATCTCAGGATTTTTTCGGGGAAAAGTTGTGCCGCATTAAGTCCCTGGTCTTTTTTGGCAGCGAGACCATGTTTGCTCTGCTGTTTTTCTTTTTTTTTTGGGCAAAAGTAGGAATTTCTCAATGAGAAAAATTAAAAGTTCTTTCGACAAATTTCAAACTTTGTCTGTAAAACCTTGGAACTTCGAAATTTTGCGCCCATAAAGTCCCTGGTCCCTTCCAAGGGGACCATATTCGCCCTGCTGTTTTCTTTTCGGGCAAAAGTAGGAATTCCTCTGAGAATAAAAAACTTAAAAGTTCTTTCCACAAATAAACTTTGTCTGTAAAACCTTGGAACGAAAATTTCGCCCATAAACCTGGTCCTTTCCAAGGAGACCATGTTCTCCCTGCTGTTTTCTTTTCGGACAAAAGCAGGATTTTCTCTGTGAAAGCAAAGGTAGAAATTTCTCAGTGAAAAAAACCCAAAAGTAGTTTGTTTGTGAGCCCTTGGAGTCCTTCAAAAAAAGATGTCCGTGCCGCATAGAATCCCTGGTCTTTGCTGCCAGCGAAACCATCTTCGCCCAGCTCTTTTTTATTTGGGCAAGACTAAGAATTCCTCAGTGAGAAAAACTTGAAAGTTTTTTCGACAAATATCAAACTTTTCTGTAAAACCTTGGAACTTTGAAAGTTTCGCGCCCATAAATTCCCTGGTCTTTTCCAAGGAGACCATGTTCATCCTGCTGCTTTCTTCTTGGGCAAAAGTAGGAATTCCCCAGTGAGAAAAAAACCTAAAAGATTTTTCTCAAGAGTTTGTTTGTGAGCCCTTAGAGTTCTTTAGAAAAAAAATTTTGCGCTTATAAGGTCCCTAGTTCTTTCCAAGGAGACCTTGCTCGTAGCTGTTTTCTTTTTGGGCAAAAGTATTTTCTAAAAGTGAAAGCTTTCAAGAGCATTTTCTTTTGATGGATCATGAAACATAGAGACTGATAAAGATACTGTCTATGAAAGTGTCAAAATGAAATCAAACTTCGTCCAAAGTAAATCTTCGCAATAACGCATGCGAATTCAGTGCGATTAGCAGTTGCACTGATATTTTGACAACAACAGCACAAAATAGATTGAAATCTTTCATTGCTCAACTGATTTTTCCTTTGAGGGTGTGGAGTTACGTTCAATTAAGAAAGATTGCGGTTGGTTGTCGGACGACGTACTAAACTATGCGGCATAATCAAAACCCGGAAAATTAAGCTATCGCAGAAACCTGGTGATCACAAAACAGCGTTCGTTGAACAAATCGAAGCTATACATGCATAAGACAGTCTCGAACTTATAGGAAAAGTCTATAATGACAATCACTTTATTTACATATTTATCATTTATGTATTTAATCGCGTAGCCGTATAGTTGTGGAAAAAAACGCATCAACGCAATCAATAGTGAAAATCTCCCGATTATTTCCAGTGAAAATGAATATGGAAGTAGGAGGGCAGTATGCTATGCTGTAAATTGTATGTTGCATAAAAAAGCTTCAGCTCCCATCAAGCTGACAAAAATAGGGAGCGTTACTTGAATGTCGGGTTTGTTGGCTTTTGAGGCAGATTTGTGGTGATTTTTGTTGAGATGTGTGCGCACGATTACTGTTCTTTCCCAAATCTAAGCGTCCCCCTTGAAGACATAATTCATGGATTACTCAATTTTTTCGTTTCATCAGTGTGCAGTGACTGTTCGTCATCAGTAGGTTTCTGGTGGCAGGCTTGGTCTCAATTTGTCTTACCTTGCAAAGCTCACCAACATCCTTGGCTAACGAAATTGCCAAACTAAATTTGCTCGGTTCATTACCATATCGCCTAGAATTTGCCCAGTTAGTGGAGTAAAATGAGACACAGCTGATAGTGGTAACTTACCGATAATATCTGCTGTACATAGGGGTGATAATATAGAATCCAGTCGTTTTACGCACCTTTACAAATAGTGAATTCTAGTGAACAGCACATTGGTGTGTCTAGTCACGTACTTTTGGAAAATGTATTTCAAAACGATTGCTCGAAAACACTACGTTTAGTATGAGATCATTATTCAATCCTATTTTGCAAGCTGAAAGTGTAGCTGTTTTTGACATTAGAATTAATGCGTTTCACTTATCACATAATGAATACCTACCCTGAAAACAGTCAAACATTCTTATTAATAGTTCAATTTAATCTCACTTCAACTGTTTCATCTGCTGACATGTAAAAGAGCTGGCTTCTCTAAAAATCAAGCTTATTGATTGCTTTCTCATGGATTGCGAGCCTCACTTACAGGGTCCTACAGCCTCACTTGTGAGTCTATATTAATGCATTTATTGTCTGCTGGCTTCTTTCTCCATCTGAGCGGTGTAAGAGAAAGCTCGAAGAGCATTTTTTATCTCCGGGGCACGCATGGAATTAAGACCATTCGCTCTCTTCGCTCTCTTCGAGACCGTAGTAATCTTCATGGACGTAACGTACGAGGTTGCAACCTAACCTTTAACTCAGCCTCATGCCGCAAGCCAATTATCTATTTGTCGGCTATCTTTATATCGCAAGTATGTCGTAATCTTAGACCGACGTGTCAGCTCGCAATATACTCGGGATGATGACAGCCGGCAAATCTTGTATACAGGGTGTCGGAAAATAAGTGCCTACTGTTTGATCGTTAGTAACTCTCTTGTCATGAAATCTTTCAAGAAGGATTGGTTACCATTTTCTAGACCTGTCTTCAGCTTAGATTTACAGCATGAAGAGAATTGCCGATTTTCCTTTATTACTGTAACATTACGATAGGAACTCGCAACATACGGCGCGCCACTGTGAGAGAGGCCGTTCGAAAACATTTTTTGAAAAAATCTGAAAATTTGTGTGACAAGGTTTTCATGCATGCTGATTTCACCACATAACTTTTTTGCGCTTCGCCTTTTGAATGGGATATTCGCATTTTCGACAAATATAGAAATCCTTCTTTACGTTGTACTTTGCATGAATTTTGAAAAAAAAGCATTACGGTGAAGTACGAGTTTTACATTTGAAATCACCGACCCTTATTAACCTACGGTAAGAGTTTTCAGCTCCTTTGGGTTCTGACTCTCAATGACGCAAAATTTTTTCAGAGTTCCTACCGTAATCCTACAGTAATGTAGGGAGGACGGTAATTTGCTCCATACCGTAAATCTAAGTTGAAGCCAGCCCTACAGAAGGTACCTCAAGCTCGGCAAAGGATAGGAATGAAGCGAGTTATTAACGATCAAACAGGTGCACATCTTTTTGGGAGATTCCGTATGTAATGCAAGGGAGTGTGGATCAGCTGTTACTCACTCGTTTGTAGCTGACTTATCACTTACAGAGCGTGCAAGATGTGATGTGTGGAAAAGGAGAAAGGCAAGACAGTGATCACAGCTGGTTAATCTCGGCTCCGTGCCCACCTATTCATCTGTCAGCAACCTTATCGCGAGAAGCCACAAGAGGGGCCACATTCCATAAAAAAAAGCCATGACTTGAACTCAGTAAGAGAACTGTTAACAATCAGACAGTGGGCACAATTTTTTGGGACACTCTGTATAAAGCTGAAAGTCTATATGTCTATCTGTCTGTGTGTACGTATGTTCCGAATAGCAATTTTTATTTCTGAATCGATCCGAATCAAACTTGGCACACATAAACGTCGGGACGGGCGGGTGTCGTAGCCTACTTTTCGTCATCGATCGATATCGATTTTATCGGTTTTTTCAATTTTTGCGAAGTTTGAGCTACGGGGATGGGAGTTGGCACAGGAGGGTGATCGAGCATGCTGATTACGAAAACAGAAATCGATTTTTTTGCAAATTTTGAGCTATGGGCTGTGTTGATGATTTCTGGATCACCAACCATTGATAAACTCTATAACCTGTTTAGCCTACGGAATCCCCGTAGGCTAAATGATGAGCTGCTCACTCTTGAGTATCTAATCACTCAAGAGTGAGTGGTACCTGTGCGCCAGCAGTGTAGCCAATCGGCGGCGTCTCCTTTTGAGCACCAACTCGTATACTTTATACCTTGTACTCGGTTTAGCTCCACCTTTCTACGTATATAAGAAGCCTCCGAATGTATTAGAGGTTCCTCCCCGGTTAACACCGGGACACTCGACAGATCGCTCTCTCTGTTAGAATCTACGTCACTTGTGCGGATAAATCTATATTCCACTTCGTCTACCCCATTCACTTGGTACACACC
Organism: Cylicocyclus nassatus; assembly: GCA_958299035.1. Lineage (NCBI taxonomy): Eukaryota > Metazoa > Nematoda > Chromadorea > Rhabditida > Strongylidae > Cylicocyclus > Cylicocyclus nassatus. Next base: position 79,190,736 of record CATQJL010000223.1, read on the forward strand.
AAAGGCTGGGAGTTGGCAAAGGGGTGTAATCGAGCATGCTGATTACGAAAACAAAAATCGATTTTTTTGCAAATTTTGAGCTACGGGGCTGGGAGTTGCCAAAGGGGTGTAATCGGGCATGCTGATTTCTAAAACAGCGGGAATAGTGAATTGGCATGTTGTGGAAAATTGTGGAATGAAGCTGAGCTCGAGCTAAGTTGCAAATTCGTACGTCACGTCCATGAAGGTTACTAATGGTCCCTAGTGTATTTCTCTTCCTCGCTTGAGAGCGATAACTCAAAGGTCATTCGCACCGTTGTTGCAGCACGTCCGTCATCTCTCTTTGCTTATACTTACATCTATATACCTATAGTTGATATAAGTTCAGTTTTTGCAGTACACTCCGATTTTTCGAATCAGCGCTTATTGTTATTGCTCGCTGCTCGCTTTCTGTTATTCGCTTATTGTCCATTTGTTATCTTATATATAAAGCTGAATGTCTGTTTGTCTGTCTGTCTGTATGTCTGTCTGTCTGTCTGTCTGTCTGTGTGTACGTATGTTCCGAATAGAAAATTCCATTTCTGAACCGATCCGGACCAAACTTGGCACACATACACTACGGGCCCCGGCGGGTGTCATAGGCTACTTTTCGTCATCGATCGATATCGATTTTATCGATTTTTATCGATTTTTTTGCTGAGTTCACCTACGGGGCTGGGAGTTGGCACAGGGGGGTAATCGAGCATGGGGATTCCGAATACAATATTGGTTTTCAGGATTATCGATTACTTTTATCGATTTTATCGATTTTTTTGCAAAGTTTGAGCTACGGGGCTGGGAGTTGGCACAGGGGGGTAATCGAGCATGGGGATTCCGAATACAATATTGGTTTTCAGGATTATCGATTACTTTTATCGATTTTATCGATTTTTTTGCAAAGTTTGAGCTACGGGGCTGGGAGTTCGCATAGGGGGGTAATCGAGCATGGGGATTCCGAATACAATATTGGTTTTCAGGATTATCGATTACTTTTATCGATTTTATCGATTTTTTTGCAAAGTTTGAGCTACGGGGCTGGGAGTTGGCACAGGGGGGTAATTGAGCATGCTGATCACCCCCAAGGGGGGTGATCAGCATGCTATTACACCCCTGCGCCAAATTCCACCCCCTAGCTCGAATTTTCAAAAAATCGAAAAAATCGATAAAAGTAATGGATGATCTTGAAAACTAATATTGTATTCGTAATCTGCATGCTCGATTACCCCCCTGTGCAAACTCCCAGCCCCGCAGGTCAAACTTTACAAAAAAAATCGATTAAATCGATAAAAGTAATGGACGATCCTGAAAACTAATATTGTGTTCGTAATCAGCATGCTCGATTACTCCCTGTGCAAAATCCCAGCCTCGCATGTCAAAATTTACAAAAAATCGATAAAATCAATAGAAGTAATCGATAATTCTGGAAACTAATATTGTATTCGGAATCCCCATGCTCACTTCCCCCACTGTGCCAACTCCTAGCCCTGTAGGTGAATTCTGCAAAAAAATCGATAAAAATCGGTAAAATCGACATCGATCGGTAACGAAAAGTGGACTGTGACACCCGCCGGGGCCCGAAGTGTATGTGTGCCAAGTTTGGTCCGGATACGGCGGAGCCGGGTAAGCCAGCTAGTTCCTAATAAAGACGACCTTGTTGAACTGGTATGTTCGTTGGGCTCATCATCGACTGCATAAATAAATTAAGTAATTCAGAATCGAGAGCCACTTTGCAACTATTAATATTTTTTAAACAGATTGTTGCTGAAGATTCGGAATTAACACGGACTAATCCAAACTGCGCAAAGCACAACGATAGTCATAGAAGGAAAACTAACGAGTGTATCCGGAACACTTCCACAATAATGCCTGAATCCCTCCATGATTTTAACGCCTTTGTCAGGCGGGATTCTACTGTCTTCTGAATCATAACGACAAAACACTGGCAGAATCTGTAAAGGTTATCAGGTCATTATTGTAGATAAAGTCCTGAGGCCGTATTAATCATTGAACCTGAAGCAAATCGTAAATAGAGATAAATTCTACTTCAAGATGCATTGTACCTGAGCGAAGGCACTCATCGCTGTATCAATCCGCTTCCAAATTCTTGTGGAGGCGGATTGTGGACTTTTTCTGATTATAAGAATAAAATTGATGAGAAAGTACGAAAACAATGGTATAACGTGGAGCTTCAACAAGTTTTATGTTTAAAATCAGCAAAAGTCAGCCACCCGCTTACTGCCAATCTGGGAGCCGATAATACCTGAAGGCAGTTTCCAAGCAAAAAGTCGATTTTGAGATTTTGTGCTTACCCGGGCCTATTCGCCATGCTGAATCCGATAAACCACATTGGAGAGCGCGAAAACGCCAAAAAAGGCTCTGGCGTAGATGGGAAACAGCAAGTGAGCGGGGTCCACCTTACTGTTATCACGCTCCCAGCTTCCGGCGATCTTCTCGATTCCGATGTTATGTCATGTGTTTCGCAGTTGGCTGGTGGTAATTTGTCGTGAACCAAAATGCATACGCCACCCCCTTTCCGAGTGCTTCTGTCTAGGCGAAACATAGTCTATATGGTCTTAGTTTTCCATTTTTTTCTCCGCACCCAGTATGAAATCGAAACTCCACGAAAAAGCATTTGAAAGCGAAAGAATTATTTTTTCTAACAAAATTACAGGCAAGCAAATCCGTTCAAATAGCGCAAAGTTACAAATTTTTGAAAATTAAACGACAGAACTTTCGGACCCACCTAATATATAGAAATGGATCAAGTTATGCAGCAGATGGGATATTGTTGTTCACGGAAGTTGTCATTCATACCCTAGCGTTGTTTTGCTATGGTGCATCGATGTGTGCATATGTTAGAGTATATGTATATGCTATATATCGCCGAAAGTGGGAGAGTCCCGCGCGGACAATGCAGCAGGTCCTCAGCTTGTGCATGTATTGGAATCTGTATTTGTTGCAGATGCCGGCGGAACCTCCTATCTCCTCAACATATATATAGTCCCCTACCCTGGTTTTTTGTTCAAAATAAGGGTTTTCTAATGCAGCGGGTGCCAACTTCGGGATGGCCTTTAGGCGTACAATGACAGCTCGGCTCGCACCATCGCTCGGACCTCTCGGTTGGAAATTGAAAATCTGGGGTTCCTTGGAACACATAACGTTAAATCTGCCATGAAAAAGGGCCTGGGGGGATCCGTCCGATGTGACTCACAAAAGTACAGGGTGGGGCAAAAGTTTGGAACCTTGTACTTATCCAGATAAAATCATAAACACATTTTCTAGATACAAAAATTGGTGCACACATGAATCGAAATTTACAAATATAGCGCAGCTCTCAAATTTTGAGATTGCCTCTTTTGGCTTCGAAGCAGGCATTCGAAATCTTGGCGAGTCGCCTGTCGTGGCACGCAGGCAGTCGTAATGAAATTCGTTCAACACCTTCATGATAACTGTTGTTTTTTTTTACTTAGAAAGTATGCAGTATGATAGAGCAAGCTTTTAGCTACAACATGTCGCGAAGAAAATTTTTGGCAATATCTTTTAAAAAATTCGGGATTTTAAGTCAAAGCAGGCAGTACTCGCATAGCGAAAGTTTGGATGCGATTGCGCGAATGGGAGCGAAAAATCATGATCTAACAAGGAAGAGTTCCCACATCAGCTCGCCTAACACGGATTACATCACCGTAACGGGCTTGCAATGCTGATTCCAAATCTGCTTTTCCTTTCTGCGGAACGACTCTTCGAAAAAGTTACGAGAGTTGGAAAGTTTGAATTTTTTGTGTTTGAAATCGCTTATAAAGTTAGCGAAAAGCTCTAAAACAACACCTAGCGGTCTTCCACTGGCTGTTTTCCGTCCTTGTAGTCAGTATACTTGATACAAAACTGAAAACCACTTGTACGCGATATTGCGCAGCTTTCACCAATTTTACGCCACTCAGACTTGACAAATTTGGACTTTCAAACGCTGATAACTTTCTTTATAGTGTTGTTTCGCAGAAACCAAAGCAGATCTGGTACGCGTTCCAAGCCCGTTACGGTGATGTATGACTCATCCGGGTTGACCGAGCTGACTTGCGAACTCTTCCTTGTAAGAAGTAATGAAATTGCTCCAATGATCAGATTCAAGTAATACTTTATAGAAGACTCATGAAAAGATATAGCCCAAACATTACTGGCTGCGCTCCTATGACTTTCAAACACATACTTATTTCAAAAACAAATGACCACTGGCACGCAGGTAATATTCGCAATTCTTTAATTTCATTTTCGAAAGAATAGTTCTGGCAAACGCAACTATTACAATGTGATAGCATTAGGCAATTACTAATTTGGCTGCTATTAATATCTGGGGAAACTAATAGCAGCCAAATTAGTAATTGCCTTTGTCTATTTCAAAAATGCTCTTGTTGTTTTCCATGCTTGTGTAATCGTTGTTAATTTCCTCCCCGTGTTCTCGTATTTTCCTTTCGAGTTGGAGTTCTCCGCTTCGAGTTCCCGTGTCTCTACGGCGCTTTTGATGTAAAACTTCTTTTGTCAATTCTTCTTCTTTCAAGTATAGTTGAATGCACGGAATCGCCCGGACTAGCACTCGCGAGCATGCCTCTTGCGCGCTAACATTGACATTCGTTCGCATGAGTCATCATAGCGCCCGTACTTGATAGGCACGTTGAGGGCACGCTCGCGTGCATTCATCCTACAGCAATCTGGGTGCTTTCGTGCAGGCGACTTTAAAACAGCTGTGGTTGCATTTCAAACCAACATCACCTTGGAGACACTGCATGTCTCGAAGGAAGAACTGTTGCGTGCCTCCCATGGGTGACGGGCAAGCGAGTAGAACACAACAGTTTTACCCGGATTCCACATTAAGGAGATAAATGTCCGCATGGAGTTCCAAAGGTGCCCGTTGAGTTTGTACGTCTTTTCAGGGATACCAAATAAGCGATTTCTTGTGTGTTTATATACTCTCTTAGCTATGTATATCGGTGGTCTTTTCCTGCCTATAGACAACTAGCTGGCTTACCCGGCTCCGCCGTATGTTCCGAATAGAAAATTCCATTTCTTAACCGATCCGGACCAAACTTGGCACACATACCCTTCGGGCCCCGGCGGGTGTCACAGTCCACTTTTCGTTATCGATCGATGTCAATTTTATCGATTTTTTTGCAAAATTTGAGCTAGGGGGCTGGAATTTGGCAGAGGGGTGTAATCGAGCATGCTGATCACCCCCACATGGGTGATCAGCATGCTCGATTACCCCCCTGTGCCAACTCCCAGCCCCGTAGCTCAAATTTTGCAAAAAATCGATAAAATCGATATCGATCGATGACGAAAAGTAGCCTATGACACCCGCCGGGGCCCGTAGTGTATGTGTGCCAAGTTTGGTCCCGATCGGTTCAGAAATGGAATTTTCTATTCGGAACATACGTACAGACAGACATACAGACAGACATACAAACAGACATTCAGCTTTATATATAAGATTTATTGTGGTAAACAATCAGAAAAAATGAGTATATGGCCATGATCTCGCTCTTTTGGTGCTTGTATTGTATGAAGCCTTGGTAGAAGTCCCAAAAATAAGTTTTATTGCGCAGTGAGAAAGGGCAGCTTCACCTGTGCCTGGATTCAAAAAAGCGGAGTTAATTTGAAGCTTAACAAGTTCATTGCTCCGCTTAGCGCTTCGCTTACGATTTTTACGAAATTCCGAATTTTAAGTTCAAAACTTACAAGGAAAGGATACTTGGTAATTTTTCCCTTTGAAATGAAACGCACACATTGAATGCATCTTAAATCGCTGATTCCCTCTGCCCTCGATATCTGCTGTAAGCTTTTCCGAAAAGTTATGAACATTTCTTGCCACCAAAATTTGCACTGCTTGATGACTGATTTATCAATGTCGTTGGAATGGTCACTTAGCACTAAAAAGAGCGTTTAAATAAATCAAAGCTCTACGTTAAGCTTAGGATAATTTGTCTTCGATTTATCCGGGTCTGAAAACCTGGATCTGACGATTCTGACTGCCTAATCTCGCGAAATTGATATGGAAAAAGGCCATAATGGAGTGTTCAAGCAGGTAACGAACATAGGTTTGAAATCAGTGTTTGAAAGCCCCTATTGGTACAGATTTCAGTGCCAAAGGCCACGGTCACCAAGTACTATTCCTTTGTTAGTCTGAGAAGTCATCAAAGGCCAAATGTGGACCTAAAAAATGGGAATCTCACTCGAAAAACATTTTGGGGCCCTAAAAAAGACAATGCCAAAGCGGCTGTGCGAATAACACGCTCGGCAGAGATATTCCCCTTCAAACTGGACCCCAGTATTGTATTTACGAACCACTTGCATCGTTCTTGCATGCTTTCGCGCGAGGATGCACGCGTAACTGATTGTTCATGGTCATTAAAAGAGCACGAGGCAAGTCGTCCGTTGATACAACACTGGGGTTTGGTTCGGAGATGAATACCTCAGCCGCGAGTGCACCATCCGAGCTGTCGTTGGACAGTGCCTTAGTTAAGGTCCCAAAGTTACATTTCGCGCAAATCCCTAGGTGTGAATGCCAAATACAGATAAAGTGCGGTTCATAATTATACGAACACCCAAAATTTCGTAAGTTTTTGGACTTTTTGGGAGAAACTCAAAAAGCCGTTGGTACCACGCGACAGAACACAGCCGAAAACGGTATATGATCCATAAGAATGTAAATGGATGTCAATCTTAGGAGTGTTTGAGCGCCTAGTGCGGGTTTTTAGCGGTTCATAATTATACGAACACCTCAAACAAAGGTCCATTTTTTATTCAAGATTGCAGTCATTTGAGTCCAAATTTTTTGTAAAGCTACAGTAACAAAGTTTGACGTGTCCGCTACACACTGAACCCAGTGCAGTTCAAAAAGAGGACCGTTACTTTTTTCAGAAGGCTCTAAATGCTTCTGGAGTGATTGCGCTCCAAAAGCATTTGTTTTTCTATAGTTGCGCACTCTAATTAGCTTCTACCAAAGCTATGAGATAAAATAAGCTCTTTCGATGGTATCTTGTTTGACGCTTAGAAAATCTTTGCGTTTTCGTGCCGCTTTTCAACCAAGTTCCAACCTTAATACAGAGTTAGCACTGTTTCGAGCCTCAAAACTCAGCTTCTCTCTCGCGCAAACATTTGATATGAAGCAGCTGCATTGTTTACATGATGATGTTTCTGGCCAAAGTTTTTGGGTTTTTTGTGGAACTGATCTTGAGGCTGTCGAACTACAAACCAAATAAAGGTGTGATTGCAATAGTAAAAGCAGTGTTTTTGATGAAATGACGTCTGCGTGGCCCAAACAAACGCTCAACGCTGCTGATTTTTTCTAGCCAAATATACAGTCTTGTGAACTTCTACATACTATATGCTTACTTCATTGTACGGCTTCAGAAGCTGAGTATTGAGGCTCGAAATCGTGCTAACTCTGTGGTAAGGTTGGAACTTGGTTGAAAAACGGCACGAAAACGCAAAGATTTTCTAAGCTTCAAACAAGATACCCATCGAAAGAGCTTGTTTAATCTCATAGCTTTGGTAGAAGCTAATGAGAGCGCGTAAACCGCAGAAGAACGGATGTTTTTGGAGCGCAATCACTACAGAAGCATTTAGAGCCTTCTGAAAAAAGTAACGGTCCTCTTTTTGAACTGCACTGGGTTCAGTGTGTAGCGGACACGTCAGACTTTGTTACTGTAGCTTTACAAAGAATTTGGACTCAAATGACTGCAATCTTGAATAAAAAATGGACCTTTGTTTGAGGTGTTCGTATAATTATGAACCGCTAAAAATTCGCACTAGGCGCAAAAACACTCCCGAAATTGACATCCATTTTCATTCTTATGGATCATATACGGTTCTCGGTTGTGCTCTTTCGCGTGGTACCAACGGCTTTTTGAGTTTGTGTCAAAAAGTCCAGAAATTTCTAAAATTTGGGGTGTTCGTATAATTATGAACCGCACTTTATTATTATATTTAGCGCTTTAGAATGTGTTTGTGGAAGTCTCTTATAGGCTATATCAGTCAGCTGGTCATGGAATCTTATGAGTTGAGGCGCGCGTGCTACGAAGGCAGCGAAGATGGTACGCGAGAGAGAGGTGTATGGCATTTGAATCTGTAGTGGCTCTACTCAGCGCTCTTTCCAACTGTTCTTTGTTTATACGTGTCTTACTAGGGAAGGATAGTTGATCGAAGATCGTTCCAAGATCCTTGATCTTTTGCTCATACGTCATCGAAGTACAAACATTTTCTTTTTGCTCTTGGTCCAGGAATGTTTCAGCTTATCTCGAAAGGCTACTTCGACTAGTAATCCTTCTCTGTTTAGACCCTTATTGCCAAGTTAGTTTTGTTTGCGAGTGGAATGCAAAATGTTTCTCATATTCGAGATGACAATGGCATCATCACTCTCGCAGCTCTTCTCTTCTCTATCGCTAACATAGCGGCAATGTTTTTGTGTACCCGCGAATCATGTGACATCATGATCACTTTCTCTTTCCACCAATAGGATAAAGTAAAAAGAGCGATTGCACACGGTATTTGATAATATTACAATATATTAGGTTGTCCGGAAATTAATGTCCGTTTTGGTTTCCAACCACAATAGTTCATAAATTTTTCATTCCTGAATAGCTTTCAAAGTGCCATTCGATGGAGCAAAGCAAACTCTACAAGATGGCGATTTCGCTTAGGCAACAGCTCTGATCCGCCTCGAGTTTCGAGCCAAAAAATAAAAGGACTCAGCAGCCCAAAAAATCGAAAAAATTCGTAACTCAGGTCATAGGAATCTTACAAAAATTCTAACTTGCTCACGTAAACACTATCCACATAAGACAACTATGTAAGCAGTTGCTGTATTTCTTCCTCTGTCTTATGCCAAAGTGATGCTGTGTCGTCCCAACATAAGTAGATGTGTATTACAAATTTGTAGAAGTACAAACGTGAACTTTCAACTCTCTACAAGCTTTAGTTCTCGAGAAATATCGAATATAGCTTTTCCTGGTCAGGTGGTCCAAGCTAAAATTCAAATTTCACGAGAACTTAAGCTTGTAGAGAGCTAAAAAATTCTCGTTTTTACTTCTACAAATTTATAATACACATCTACTTATGTTGGAACGACACAGCATCATTTTGACATAAACATGAAAGTTTCCGTTTTGTTGATTTCTAACAGAGGAAAAAATACGGCAACGGCGTACATAGATGTCTTATGTAGATAGTGTTTACGTGAACAAGTCAGAATTTTTGTAAGATTCCTATGACCTGAGTTATGAATTTTTTCGATTTTTCGGGCTGGTGGGTCCTTTTAGCTTTTGGCTCGAAACTCAAAGTGGATCAGAGCTGTTGCTAAAGCAAGATCTCCATCTTGTAGAGCTTGTTTTGCTCCAACAATGGTACTTTGAAAGCCATTCACGAATGGAAAATTCACGAATTATGCGGTTGAAAACCAAAACGGACATTAATTTCTGGACAACCTAATATTAGGTTGGCCCGAAAGCTCTTTCGCACCAAGTTCAAAAATTCATAACTTCTGATTTCTTCAACCGATTTGACTGTTTTTATTTTTTTATGAAAGAGTAACTCATGCACTTTCTAATGACATCTAAGATGCTTGCTAATGATCATCTGTTGCATAGATAGGAGCGGTAGAAGAAAACTAGTCAAAATTAGAATTTTCTGTGGGGTCATAAAAATTCGGAAACTTGCAGTAAAAATCGGGGCAGTCGTTATTGTAGGTTCTATTATCAGCTCTTTCTAACAGTGCAAAGTTTGCGCCGATTGAGCGTCTGCATGAAAAGTTATGATTTTCGAGAAAAATGCCAAAATAAATCAAATTCACCCTTTTGTAATGCTTGCTCGAAAATCATAATTTTTCATAGTGACGCTCAGTCAGCACAAACTCTGCACAGTCAGAAAGAGCTAGTGGTAGAACCTACAATACCAACTGCTCCGATTTTTACTGCAAGTTTCCAATTTTTTATGACCCTACGCGAAAAATTCAAATTTTGAGTGATTTTGTTTTTGAGCTTTTTCTCCTTCATTTGTACATATTAACGAACATATCAAGAACAGTTGCAAAGAGCGTGAGTTCTCCTCTTATACAAAATTTAGATCTTCTAAAGTCGTTGAGAATTTAACAAGTTATGAATTTTTGAATTTGGTACGAAAGAACTTTTGCATTAACCTAATATATTAGGTCATTTCAAAAGTTCGTTCGCCAATTTTTCAAAAAATCAAACCTTCCTTCCTTCCTGGTGGAATTTCTTGAACAAATTTCTTTTTGAAGGAAGAAACCTTTCTTTTTACAACAGCACTTTCGCCATGGAATGGCGTGAGAAAGTTCGAGAGTTAGAAGCAATTGAATAAATTTACTCAGGATTGGCCTTTTTTGAGTTGGACCACGAAAAATCCCGGAAGTGTTATTGTTCGATAGAGAAAATTATGCTCATTACAACGGTACCTTTCCCATGAGTTAGAACGAAAAAGATCGAAAGTTATAAGCAAATAAAGAGAAATATTTCAGTTTTGCAATTTTTGAGCATGCTCAAAAAAGCCCAAAAACGTCACAAAAAAGGCGAGAAAGCCAAGAACAAGGGTTTTGTGACCTTCTCTCTCTATTTAAGGGATTTTTGTGCAAGGGAGAGCAATTTTGATTTTCGTGGAAACGTATAGCAATTCTAAAAAATCATTACTTTTCATAGGAACAGTCGTTCAACAAGGAATTTGCCTGGATAGAAAGACGAGAACATAAAACATATGCTTGTGTTTGTTTCGGTATTTTTCGTAACGTTCCAGGATTTTTGGTGAGCTTTTTTGAATTTTCCAAATTTGAGTGGTCTTCTTTTTGCATTTTCAACTTTGCGACTTAAGCTTGGTAGAGCGAATTTAAGCCATTGTCAGATACTACATAATCTCTTTATTCTAGGAAAAATTATCCCAGGCAAAACTAGGCAAATAGCAGAGAGCTACGATTTTTTTGAGAACAATGCGAACGAACTTTTGAAATGACCTAATATATACAGTGCTGCCAAAACTATAATTCCACCCTGAAAACTGCCGTAACTCATCTGCTTCTCAACGAATTGATCTGAAATTTGGTACAGTTGTGTGTTTAACAGGCTACCATCAGTAAATAGAACGGTTCCCGTTTTTGTTTATAATCAGGAAGAAATCAAAAATTCGGAAAAAAGCAGGCTTGTAGGTCGGCCAAAACTATAATTCCACCTAAGGTTTCTGTCCACTAAAGTAATTCTCAGCTTCCAAAGTATTTTGTGCATGTACATAATCAAAAGTCAAAACAGTCGCTTCAGTCCAGCTCTGTCATACGTTTATAAGAAACGTTTATCAGCTTTTTTTCGCTCAAAAATACTTTCATGCGTATTTCGTTCCCAAGAATGTGTTTTTGTGAGTAATTTCGCAGTTTTTTGACTGGTTTGGAAGCGATAGGGCTGCATCTATATTATATCTATATTATTATTTTTATTTCATCTATATTATTTTTTTTCTAGTTCTTACTTCGCTAAGCATCTATAGATGCTTAGCGAAGTAAGAACTAGAAAAAAATCAATTTTTCATATTTAAAGCGCACGCGACATAGAGCTAAAAGCAGGCCTGCGCTCAAATTTATGCCCTCAAACTCATTCCGCAATGTTCTTATGAGCGTGGAGTAGAGTAATAACATTAGTTGTTGTACGTGTGAGAGTCCGAATGCAGTGGTTGCGGATTTCCGCAGGTCTTACAAGGGAGTGGTCAGAAGTCGAAGTGGCCAAACCAAACAAGCTGTATACCATTCAATGCAGTATAAAACGCTGACTTCGAATCTGTCTTTCTTATCTGCTTCCCGCTTCTGTGGACGAAGCTACAAGCGGTTTTATTATGAAAAAATCACACATAAAAACAACGAAATTGAGCACACTGTTGCGTTTTTAGCTCACTTTTTTTTTCAAATTTGAAGTGGGCTAGCTGCATGTTTTGGCCCAGCATTAAGGTCGAACGTGGCTTTGCATGGCTAAATTTTCAATTTCATGCGTAATTTCTCAGCAAAATAATGGTCTTCAATGGCTTGTAGCTTCGTTTCTAGTTCCTCTAGTTCTCACTTCGCTAAGCATCTACAAGATAGGTGGAGCCCTATCGCTTCCAAACCAGTCAAACTGCGAAATTACTCATAAAAACACATTCTTGGGAACGAAATACGCATGAAAGTATTTTTAAGCGAAAAAAAGCAGATAAACGTTTCTTATAAACGTATGACACAGCTGGACTGAAGCGACTGTTTTGACTTTTGATTATGTATATGCACAAAATACTTTGGAAGTTGAGAATCACTTTAGTAGACAGAAATCTTAAGTGAAATTATAGTTTTGGCCAACCTACAAGCCTGCTTTTTTCCAAATTTTTGATTTTTCCTGATTAGTCAAAAAAAAACGGGATCCGTTTTGGTTACTGATGGTAGTGTTAAACACACAACTGTACGAAATTTCAAATCAATTCGTTGAGAAGCAGATGAGTTACGGCAGTTTTCAGGGTGGAATTATAGTTTTGACCAGCACTATATATACATATATATATATATATATATATATATATATAGTCGAGTATACTTCCTGCTTAATATAGTGTCCCTGCAGACGCGACAACGCTTATGCGTAACAAATGCCACTGCGATTTGCCGAGTGATTGTTTTCCATTGTTTTCTTTCTTTATTCTTTGCTTTTTAGGTAAGTCTTTGCTGATAAAGGAGAAAAAGGTAAGTTAGAAATTAGTTTCTGTTTTTTTGAGCAGTTATGATATCGCTTAGTCCCGAGTATCTACCTATCTATCTATCTGGAAGGTCGTCGTGTCAGTTTCACGTGTATTTTTCGTCATTTGCTTTTCTTTCGTCATTAATTGCCTCTTTAAGTCTCATGGTATTTTCTTTGAATGCTAGTAGACTTGCGCTGCAGCAATTTCGGCACTTGTTCAAAAGGAAGTAGGTTCTAGTCGAGTAGTTCGTAGGTATGTTAAAGGTGATAGTTCAAACGTAAAAGCCTACTAACCTATAAAGAAAGCCTTTACAAGAGGAAAAAGGGGTAAAGTTACAAGAAAACACACGTGCAACTGACACGACGACCTTCCTCGAAGATACTCGGGAGTAAGCGAGACATACCTACTTGGGAAACAAGAAATACTCCCTGGCTTACCTTCTTTCTCCTTTATCGGCAACGAATTACCCAAAAAGCAAAGAATAAGCAGAAAACCAGTTAAAAAACACAGGAAAGAACTCGCAATGGCAATTTCCGACGCACAAGCGTTGTCGCGTCTGCAGGGACACTATATTAAGCAAAAAATCTACTCGACTGTATATATATATATATATTAGGTCGTTCCGAAAGTAATGTCGCTTTTTTCAAACGTACGCCACATTTCGTGGAACAAAGATGTGTAAGAGATTCTGGTAGCATTTGATGCAGCATTTCTTTCTTTCTCTAATGGCTATGTAACTACCGCACAGAATTGAATAACCTCTGGGAAAATTATCGGAATCTGCGACCCATGCTTTTTGAGAAGGTCAAGTTGCTCAATTTTTCCAAATTTTTATAACGACCCCCGAAAGGAGTCCAAGTTATGTATGGATAGAGCAAACCCTACGGGAAACAGCACAACTTTTTTCTACTTTTCAGAGCTCGTCATAATTTCTGTATAGATTTTTTGTTGGAACCACCGAATTTTAGCAGGTTCGTCTCAGACACAAGTGCATCAAACACCAAGAAATCGTCAGATTTTGAAACTTACAAAAATGGCTTATGGTTTTGCACTAATTTTACAAAGCAAATGAGCGTTTACCGCTTCAGATTAGCAACTTTCGAAAATTCAAGGTACAGCCGGAGGTGCCCTGGAAAACCTGAATTATGATGATTTTATCTCGGAAACTTGATGAATCGGAAACCAAAAACAACTGGTAAAAATAGGAGAAAAAGCTGCGTCGAATGACACCCGAGTTGCTTGCCGGTTGTTGTTCTGTGAGGTTTGAGTTGACCAAATATGGAATTTGATGGCATTTTAAAATTGATTCCAGAAACTCTAAGAAGCAAGCTAAGTAAAAGAAAAAATTACTCTGTGTTCTAAAGTGTTTGCTCTATCTACCTGCCACTGTACTTTTCCGAAGGTTTAGGTACAAAAATTTAGAAAAATTGTCCAACTTGACCATGGCAAAAAGCATGAGTTGCAGATTTTGTTGATTTTTCGAAAGCTCAGTGAAAACTGTGCAATGCAATTACAACCATTAGAAAGAGGATGAAATGCTGCATCGAATGCTCCTAAGATATCTTGAAAATCTTGATTCCATGAAATGTGGCGTTCATTTGAAAAAAGCGACATTACTTTCGGAACAACCTAATAAAACTTCCACTTGACTGTGATGCTTCTTTCCTGAGCTATCCCAGGTAAACCGTAATAACCGAGTTTCCAGCATTTGCCGCAAATGTAATTACACTGCCAGAAAAGCTGAAAACACTCATAAAAAGTTGTGTAATGGAATCGGCATGCGCGAAAACCCTAGTATACGATTTTTCAGAATTTTTGAAAAATTTTGTCAGATGGCATATTTCACAATGGTTCCACATGCTGGAAGTTCTTACCGTAATCCTACAGTAACGAAAAGCGATCGATAAATCACTCTCTACTGTAAGTCTAAGTTGAACCTCGCTCTACAGAATGGCATTTGAATGGCGGAAAAAGACCCAATGGGAAGAGAGATATTGACGATTGAAAAGTGTGTACTTACTTCTGGGACACCCTGTATATATATATATATATACATATATATATATATTTATATATATGTATATATTAGGTTGTCCCGAAAGTTTTGTCGGTTTTTTTTCATCGCTCATCAAACCTCACAGAACACCAATCCATGAACGGCCTAGGTGTCATTCTATTCATTTTTGTATCCTCTTTCTTATAGCTATATTTGTTCCCTGATCTACCCCGTCTTTACGATGTTATCGCCATGGCTTTTTGAGCACCTCAGCAGTAGCGCCAAAACTTTCCTGAATTTTTAAAATTTTTACCTTGATATTTTCGATGAGCGCTGGCGACTGTTATGTAGGGTAAACCTTTGGCTACATTGTACCTATTTTAGATTACGTGGGCCACGTTTATAAGGTCCGTAATAATATTTATCCGAGAAAAACCGTGGCTTTTTGAACACGTTTTATCACGTAAAATTACCGAAAGTTCCAAAAAGCTGATTTTTGAAGCAAATCAAACTTGGTTATGTTGCATAAATGATGTTAAATAACAAACAAGCTTGAATTCGCAAAAACTCAAAAGCTTTTTCTTTTTGCTGCGATTGCGCGTTTCATGACTTTGCTAAAAACCACAGCCTCCGGAGAAATAATCTTTTGAAGTTAAAATCAGCAGATTAGGAGAATCTAAAAATATGAGCTTTTAGCCCGAGAGTTGCTCTATTTGATCCATGCTTAGTATTTTTGAAACTTTGTAATGAAATTTTTGAAAATTAGCCCAACTTTCAGCAGGTTAAATCGACAGGTGGAGAATTTTGGCAATTATCAAAAAAAGCATACAAGATTATGGTATGAAAGTGTATCCATAAGAAAGAGGAGGAAAAGCTGCATCGAATGCACGTTGTAACTCACTCAAATCTTCATTGTGCGGGAATTTTACAGTGGTTTGAAAAAACCGACAAAACTTTCGGGACAACCTAATATACAGGGTGTCCCAAAAAATGTTTAGAACGTTTGATCGTTAATATCTCTCTTCCCAAGAAGTCTTTTGCCTTGCTTCAGGTACCGTTTTGTAGAGCTGGCTTCAACTTAGATTTCCATTATAGAACGAATCACCCATCCTTCAAAGAGGGTTTTGAACCATGAAAGGCCATATTTTGCCTCAGAAAGGAAACAAAACAGCCTGAAAACTTTTACACCAGGCTAATTAGAATTGCTGATTATAATTGTAAAGTTCCCAACTTATTATGATGCTTCATTGAAGAGTTATGCCAGGTGAGAGGTAGCGGCCTTTTTTTCAATGTTCCTAAAAAGTGCAATTACACCGTTTAGAAAGCTTCGTAATCTTGTGAATAGTTGAGTATTGAACTCAGCGTCTATAAAAACCCTATTACACAAGTTTTCACAATTTTTTGAAAAATTTTGAAACGGCAGCTTTTTCCACATTGACACCATATGTTTCAAGTTTCTACCGTAATCCTACAGTAATGAAGAGAGATGGGTGATTCGTTCTGTAATGGAAATCTAAGTTGAAGCCAGCCCTACAAAATGGTACCTGAAGCAAGGCAAAAGACTTCTTCGGAAGAGAGATATTAACGATCAAACGTTCTAAACATTTTTTTGGGACACCCTGTATTATATATATAGAAATATAATAGATACATGTTGCGTTATTTCTTTATTGTTTATTTACCTCTAGTAAACGGTTTATTTACCCAAGTTTGGGTTGAGGTACGCGTCGATCCGAGTCAGCCCGCGTGTCATCTATCGTTATCGTTGGTACTAGAAGATCATCGTTCTGAATATATCTCGTACATTTTCAACTCAAAATTGATTTTTGCAGTTTTTTCTCTAAAATTATAACACTTTGAAAAAGAGCTCGATCAGTTTGGATTTTGCTCAGCTTTAAAGAGGGGATCAAAAAACCTAGGTTACTGCCTGTTTTGGATTTTATGGGGCAGTTTTGAAATTTTTGATGGTCTTGCCTCATCCAAACCTGAAATGATTTCCTTTTCCCACCTTTATCTCTGGAGTCAGAGCATAAGAAAGAACATGCAAGGTGTCATTGGAAAGTACATGAGTTACTCTTTCTAGTGTTTTTGCCATGTAAGACTATCGTGACAGGAAGAAGTCACGATTTTTTGAAAATGGTGCGACAGAACTTTCGGCTCAACCTAATGATTAAGAATTCTAGTAAAAGTTTTTGTAATCTCTCTAAGTTCTCAGTTTTGAGAAAAGGGCTCCATATATGAGGTGCATATTCCAGATGAGGTAATACGCAACTCTTGTACAGTTTTGAAAAATTTCAAGATCTTTTTCGTGTATGCTTCTGAAAATTGTGAAAAGGAATGAGTTTGTCTTTTTTTCTACTAACTCGAGATGAGAGGAAAAACGGAGTGAAGAAACAATCATTAATTGAGGTTTTTACAATATAGGAGTTTTCAAGAGCAACACCATCGCATCTGTAGGTAACACAAGGGGAATCACCGAGATAACAGTAGTCTTGGAGGCATTGGCGGGAATTTATCAATCTTTTGACCTGGGTTGCTTATCGACGCGCCTTCGAGATTTCGTCCGTGGGTAGGTGGGCGGGTGCTCTTCGTAATTGTCTAATTCGGTGTTATCGCAAAGTGCAGCACGAAGACGCCGAAATGCAAGTTCATGTCAAAATATTGAGTCCGAACTGTCAGTGCACAAAACTCTGGAGGCCTTCCGGATTAACGTCAAAGATCCAAAATGAGGGATGCGAGAGCGCATTGGCGTGACCAGCGAAGCACCATATCCCTCTGTGAATCTTAATATGAGGTCAGTCGGGCGGAATCTCTAAATAAGCCTTAGGCCTAAGGCATACCTCTCGCGATTTCGCGAAATCGCTACATCCTCGCGACTTGGCGATTTGCCAGATGTCTAGAGATTAAGCATGCGAGGCCCTCAGATGCATGGGTGCGTAGATTCCGTAAATTGTAACGAAACAACAAGTCTGGCCCAAGCAAAACGCGTTTACGATCAGCCATGGAGAGTAGTTGCAGTGCCAAATCGCGCGGCGACTAAAAAGGTATGCCTTAGGCCTAAGGCCTAAGACATACCTCACGCGATTCGGCCGAATCACCACTTTCACACGACTTGGCGATTTCAGATTTCTATAAATTTATCATGCGTACTTCTCGGACGCATATTTGGGTAGCTTGTGTAAGTTGTTGCAAACAGAGCAAGTTCTGACCAAAGGCAGCGCATTAACGACGAGTTACGAAGAGTCGCTGTTGTGCCAAATCGCGCAGCGACCGGAATCGCGCGACGTATGCCCTAGGCCTTAGGTACACGTCTTTCGATGGTCATTGCACTTCTTGTTGTTTCATCTGATTGTAAGATAAGCCCTGGCTATCCTTGATTCTGCTTTGGCCCTTGTACTCAGACAATCGCTGGGGCAGGCGGGCACCGGAAAAATAGATTGGTGATTTCTCGCACCCCGCTCGCGGATTTTTTGCAAAGCAATCAGGACTTTTCGGAAGACCGCTTGCTGAGTCAGCGGATTTTTGAGAGACCGCCTGTTGAATTTTTTTCGCTATTATCTTTTGCAGATATATTGCTGAATCTCTGAGGAATCGAGAACTCAGCAAGCGGTCTTCCGAAAATCCTGATTGCTTTCCAAAAAATCCGCGAGCGGGGTGCGAGAGATCAGCAATCTATTTTTTCGGTGCCCGCCTGCCCCGGCGATTGTCTGAGTACCAGTCGTAGTCAAATGTTATCTTGAGCTGATGTTAGAGCCTGAAATAATGTTTTACTATAAATTTGACTTTCCAGGCTCTGACGAAAGATAAAGTCGAAACGCTGGTAGGTTGAATAAAAGCTGTCAACATCTCGGTTGCTGATCGAACAGACGACCCAGTACTATATGAGTCAATGCCAAGATTACTAAACACCGAAGTTGAACGATCTCAAGGGAAGCCTGATATACGTATCTATTTAGGAAGACGGTGACAATGATTTTTTGCTAGTTTTCTTCTTATTGTAATCTGAGCGCGGTGTGATCAAAATTAGTTGATTTTCCGGGTGGATAAAAATTCGATCTCTATTCTCAGATTCATAATCGAACATCACGTGATGCTACATTCCTGCTTTTTCACGTCCAAAAACCTTGATTTTAGGACCCACCAAATAAAATATTGAAGTAATTGTATTTGCAGGTCATAACTTACTATCTGTTCCCTTCTCTCCTCACAGCATTCCAGTAAAGGTCAACAACTAATTTACCAGCCACACTCCAGCGTTCGCTGGCCAAGGACGGAGACAGTAGTAACCAGGGCTCGTCACGATTCGGTTTCTAAAGTCTCTAAAAACGAACCCCCTGACTTTTAAAAATTTTGCGAAGTCCCCTTTGATCTTTGACCGTTAGCAAAAACTTATCGACTTAGGAGAAGTTGTAAACAAAAAAGAGTCACTAGTCTGAATAGAAAGACCTGAAATGAGAGTGATAATTCAAAGTGGAACTGAATATTAAGCATGCACAAGAATTTGGCATTGGAGCGCGATACCTAACAAGCGTTATAAAAAAATCAAGGCAAAAATTGAAGGAAAGGCAACAATATGAAAATGTTTCCATGCTCAGGAATAGATTTTTGACCGGGAATCCGTACATGACAGAAATAAAAACTTATGTGAACTTACAAAAATACAGTGCTGGCCAAAACTATAGATCCACCCTGAAAACTGCTGTAGCTCATCTGCTTCTCCCAATTGATCTGAAATTTGGTACAACTGTATTTTTAACAGACTACCATCAGTAATCAGAACGGATTCCGCTTTTGTTTGCATTGATTATTCAGAAAAAAATTTAAATTTTTAAAAAAGTAGGCTTGAAGGCCGGCCAAAACTATAGATCCACCTAAAGTTTCTGTCTAATAAGGTAATTCTCGGTTTTCAAAGTCTTTTGTGCATATACATAATCAAAAGTCGAAACAATTTTAGTCCCGCTGTGTCATACCTTTATAAGAAACGCTTATCTGTTTTTTTCCCCCTAAAGGCAGTGTCCGGGCAAAAACTCGACTTTGAGATTTTGTGCTTACCCGGGCCTATTCCCTATGCTGAATTTGAATATCCACATTGGAAAGCGCGAAAACGGCGAAAAAGGGCTCTAATGCAGGAGTGAAATTAAAAGTGGGCGGGGTCTTCCCCAAGGTGAATTCACAGTCCCAGCTTTCGGAGCGATCTTTTCAATCCCCTAACCGCCCTGACATCTCAACGGACCAAGTGCGGATGCATGATCTGGTCGGAAGCGAAAAAATCGCTCCGGGAGCTGGGACCTTGAATTCACCCTGGGGAAGACCCCGCCCACTTTTGATTTCCCTCCTGCGTTAGAGCCCTTTTTCGCCGTTTTCGCGCTTTCCAGTGTGGATTTTCGGATTCAGCATAGCGAATAGGCCCGGGTAAGCACAAAATCTCAAAATCGAGTTTTTGCCCGGACACTGCCTTTAAAAATACTTTCATGCGTATTTTGTTCCCAAAAATGTGTTTTTATGGTGGTTTCTCAGTTTTTTTTAACTGTTTGGAAGCGATAGGGCTTCTTTGTTATAGATGCTTAGCGACGTGAGCACTAGAAAAAAAATTGAGTTTTTGTATCCAAACGCATCCGACTTAGACCTAACAGCAAGCTTGCGCTCAAATTGCCTTCAAACTCTTTACCTCCCTCAACTCAAGCGTTTCTTATAAAGGTTATGACACAGCTGGACCAAAGCGACTGTTTTGACTTTTGATTGTTTACATGCACAAAAGACTTTGGAGGGCGAGAATTACTATATTAGGCAGGAACTTTAGGTGGCTATAGTTCTGGCCAGCCTTTAAGCCTGCTTTTTCAAAAATTTTAATTTTTTTCTGAATAATTGTACAAACAAAAGCGGAATCCGTTCTGATTACTGATGGTAGTTTGTTAAACACACAGCTATGCCAAATTTCAGATCAATTTGTCGAGAATCAGATGACTACGGCACCTTTTAGGGTGAATCTATAGTTTTGCCAGCACTGCAAACGCTCCAGACGATCTCAGATCGTCTGGTAGCCGTCTGGAAACGGACATTCTGAAGAAGGTTTCACTTCACTTAAGTTTTGGAACCCTTCTTCATGATTCTTTCTCAAATAATATTATTGCCTAAAACCCGAATTTTGTGTCATAGTGTTGTGTTTCAGTTCTAAACAACACGCCAATGGCATGCGGCACATGTTCAATCCCGAATTGTCAACATGACATCGAGCTGGCAGCAGTGCGGAAAGTGTGCGGCGTGCTAACAGGCAGAGTTATGTTGACAAGTTGGGATTGAACATGTGCCGGTATGCCAGCGACGTGCCGGGAGCGTGCCGGTAGCGTACCGCAGGCGCGTCAACCAACAAGATATCTCCTTTGCTTTTACGCCCCGAGAATGAAGTCCAGCCTGCTTTTAGACGATCTGTGCCGAGCCTTGGTAATGACTTTCAGTTGGGAAGGGCCTTGCTTTGATTATTGCAGCTACGTCTTGGTAGCTTTTCTAATGTCATAAATCATGGCGCTGATAACACATGTCATGATCATATGGCAAGCAAAGTTTTTAGGTTGTACGATCTACCAGGATATGACTACTCTACAACATTACATATTGTATTCATTTCTACGTAATACGCTGCAACAACTATCTCTGAAAAAACTCAGCGTCTGACTATTTTTCCCAGCAAAAATCGATGAAAGCGAAATTTAATCTTCATACAACGATGAAGCGACAGCTTTAGCCTTCTACACAAATGGAGTTAATCCGTAAGCGAAAAAAAAAACCAGTTATGAGTCAACAAGCCACCCTTTGAACACGATGGTTTACAGAGTGATTCAGCTTGTTCGTGTCAACCGTTGTGTAGATTCTTCTTGATGCGCACTACTCACAGCTGATTTAGCATTCGCCGAGAACTGTGTTTCACGGAATATTTCTCTATTTTCTCTTTTATGGCCTTAATTGGGTAAATCTTATGTTGTTCGAGAAGGATATTCTAGATCTTCAGAGAAAATATTATACTTCTTCTCATTCTATAGTCATTAACATTTATGTCAAAATCAAACGAAAATCTTTCCGCAAGACCTCTGGCGAGTAGCTGAAATGTAGGCACAAATAATACAGAAATTTTATTTGATCTAATCGAGAATAAGCTATTCCATTCATGCAGAGCAATCTCACTAGGTTTTCCCACATGCTTTTTCAACCGCAATTTAGTACATCTGTACTATATGGTGATAACAAATTCCCTTCGCAAAAGTGTTGAAAATACGAACAAACATGGAAGAAGGCAGAAAAGGGAAAAAGGGATGTGATGAAGGATTTGAAAGAAAAGTGCAGTGATTCAATTCTTCCTGCTCAACATGACATTTTGCTGCGCAAGCGAACTTCATCTGTCCAAAGAAAACATTCTAGATTTTCAAAGAAAATTTAGCAGGTTCTGGACCCGTTGACATTAACATATTTGAGTGAATAAAACAAATGCTTTGTGCATGTTGACCAGGATGACCTAATGAATGTATTAAGTTGTCCCGAAAGTTTTGTCGGTTTTTTCAAACCACTATAAAACCACGCACAGTAAAGATATGAGTGAGTTTTAAAGTGCATTTGATGCAACTTTTCCTCCTCTTTCTTATGATTACATTTTCGAACCGCAATCCTGTATGCTTTTTTTGATAATTGCTAAAATTCTTCACCCGCCATTTTTATCTGCTTAAAGTTAGGCTACTTTTCAAAAATTTCGTTCAAAGTTTCGGAGAGGGTTGAGTATGGATCGAATAGAGCAATTCCAGGACTTTACGCAGATACTTTTTAATTCTCCTAATTTGCTGTGTTTAGCTCAAAAAAATTATTTCTTCGGAAGCCTCAATTTTCAGCAAAGTCATGAAAAACGCAACTGCAGCAAAAGCAAGAAAACTTTTGAAGTTTCTGCGAATTCAAACCTGATTGTTATTAAGCATTATTTATGCAACTAACCAAGTTTGATTTGCTTCAAAAATCACCTTTTTATAATTTTCGGTACTTTTGCCTGGTAAACTTATTCAAAAGCCGCGGTTTTTACTGAATAAATAATCATAACGGACTCAATAAACGAGGCCCACGTAATCTAAAATAAGTACAATGTAGCCAAAAGTTTGCTTTACATAACAGTCATCAGCGCTCCTCGAAAATATCACTGCAAAAATTTTGAAAACTCAGGAAAGATTTGGCGCTACTGCTGAAGTGCTCAAAAAGCCATGGCGATAACATCGCAGAGACGGGGATATTCAGGGATTAAATTCAGCTGTAAGAAAGAGGATAAAAATCTGAATAGAATGGTACCTAGGTCGTCCATGGAATGGCTTTTTGTGAGTTTGGGTAGCGATGAAAAAAACCGACAAAACTTTCGGGACAACCTAATATTAGATTTGTACAAAAGTGATGCATGCTTTGCAAGTTCTCAATTTGACGTGTTAAAATTTTTAAAAAAATCTACATTTTTTACGATAAAGACCGTCAGAGGCAGCAAACCTTACGCAACACAGTGCACATCTAACTAGACTCAAATCACAGATGGACAGAAAAATCGGTTGATAAGCAAAAAAAGTTTTTTTTTAAACCTCATTTTTTAATGATCATAACTCCCTTCAAAACTTGTTAGTGTGGATGATAAGTAGCATATCGTGTAGACGCAAGCCGATTGTACAAAAAGTTTAAAAAGGGCTCAAACAAAGAAGATTTGCGAAAAGAAAAAACCTAAAATCCAAAATTGTCCGCTTTTTTCACCCTCTTCTTCTAGGCCTCAATGTCCCAAAAGATGAAGTATTTTGATTTTTTGCGTACTAAACATCTAAACATTTTTGCAGAAACTGTCAACAGGAAGCCCACCCTTATGCTTACTGAAATGAGCAAAGCTTTGAAGTTATCCTTCTTTGAAGAAAGCTTATGGGCAACAAAATGATTAAAACGATCACCCATGTTGAGGCGCTGAAATCTCAGTCTAGCCAATTTTTAGGGGAATAGTGAACTCTGTATAATATATACAAGTTCCATATACAATGACCGAATTTTCGAAATGCCATCATTCGAGCTTGCATTCTGGTCAGAAAAGTAAATGCAACGGAATTCTGGTTTCAAGTGCAGCTGTGCGAAGCTACATAATTTTGTAATGGATGAGGCTGGAAGCAGTTTCAACCACCTTTGGATAGAGCATGAAAAAACTTTCTGATAAAGTGCTAAGTTTCATCCAGGTCCCAAAAAACATCCAAAAATAGGATCTTCAACAACTTTAGAAGAAGATTTCTAGAGACTGCACTGGATATTTGCTGATGCTGACAATCGAATGTCTACACGTCATTGTAGGAATTTGGTATATATTAGGTCGTACCGAGAGTTCTTGCGCACGATTTTCAAAAATTCGTAACCTGTTGAATTCTCAACGAATTTACAAGTTTCAAACTTTGTATAAGAGAGGAACTCATGGTCTTTGCAATTGTACCTAAACTGTTCGTTAATGTGTAGAAACGAAGGAGATAGAAGCTTAAAACCAAAATCACTCAAAATTTGAATTTTTCGTGTAGGGTCGTAAAAAATCGGAAACTTGCAACAAAAGTCGGAGCAGTCGTTATTGTAGGTTTTATCAGCAGCTTTTTCTAACAATGCAAGGTTTGCGCCGATTGAGCGTCTCTATGAAAAGTTATGATTTCTCTGAAAAATGTCAAAATAGATCAAATTCGCCCTTTTGTATTGCTTGCTCGAAAATCGTAACTTTTCATAGAGGCGCTCAATCAGCACAAACTTTGCACACTTAGAAGGAGCTGGTAAAAAAACCTACAATACCTGGGGTTTTTGTTGCAAGTTTCCGATTTTTTACGACCCTACACGAAAAAGTCAAATTTTGAGTGATCTTGGTTTTGAGCTTCTATCTCATTCATTTCTACACGTTAAGGAGCAGTTGTACAAATGCAAAGACCATGGGTTTCTCTCTTATACAAAATTTGAATCTTGTAAATTCGTTATGAATTTAACAAATTACGAATTTTTGAAAATCGTGCGCAAGAACTTTCAGTATGGCCTAATATTTTGTCTTGTGTTCCATTCACATAACTCTTCTTATTTCTGTAACTGAGGATTGGTTGGTCTTTTTTTATTTTTTTGCGTTGCCAGATTTTCTGTTCTATTTCAGTTTATTTTTGTGGTGCACCACGATTATACAGGGGTCCCAAAAAATGTGCACACTGTTTGATTGTAAATAATTCTCTTGTAGTGAAGTGTTTCGAGAAGCTTTAGGTACCATTTTGTAGAGCGAGATTCATCTCAGATTTACAGTGTAAAACGAATCGCCGATCGCTTATTCTTACTGTAGGAGTACGGTAGAAACTTCAAACATATGGTGTCACTGTGAAAAAAGCGGCCGTTTCAAAAATTTTCAAAAAAAAATGTAGAAATTTGTGTAATAGGGTTTTTATGGACTCTGAGTTCAATACCCAACTCTTTACAAGGTTGAAAGCTTTTTAAACGGTGTAACCGCACTTTTCAGGAGCACTCAAAAAACGTCTGCTACTGCTTACCTCGCATGATTTTTTAATGAAGCATTACGAAGAGTTGCGAACTTCACATTTAGAATCAGCAACTCTAGTTAGCCCAGTGTGAGAGTTCTGAGGTTGTTTTGGCTTCTTTTTGAAACAAAATATGGCTTTTCATGGCTCAAAACCAAAGTTTATACCGTAATCCTACAATAAGAATGAGAGATCGGCGATCCCTCTACACTGTAAGTCTAAGTTGAACCTCGCTGTACAAAATGGTACCTAAAAGCTTCTCGAAACACTCCACCACAAAAGAGTTATTTACAATCACACAGTGTGCACATTTTTTTGGGACACCCTGTATACATAAAATAAAAAAATAAAGTAAGATTTCATTAAAAAATGTCCTGAAACAAAAGCTAGAAAAACGCGCATTAGTTTTGCACCAACCTATTACAATACATACGATAGAATTTTTTGCTTGGCATAAGCGAAAATCAACTTTTCCACATACAATATCACAATTTTTTAAATATGTTTCAAATTTAAAATCTAGTGCATCTGTACTATTGCACTATTTTTTCAATACCAAATTTATTCTGCAAATATCAAAAATGGGGATAAACGTAAAAAAACGATGAGGGATGTGAAAGAAAATCGTCTTGATCCAATTCTGGGTGTCCAACTTGACTTTTGAATAAGAATAGTGATTGACTTCTTGTGTTCACTTCTTCCTTCCAATCCCATCTCCCTTATCTTTATCAATAATCAGACAAAAAGCACTTAAAGGCACCGTCCACCCAAAGTGAGGGTTCACGAGATTCAATGGCATGCTAATGTGGGCCCCCACACTAGGCCAACCCCCAAGCTTCCCCGCAAAAGATTGTTTCCGGAGCGAGAAATCCGCTCTGGAAGTTACGTGATACGTGATCCAGAGGTGGTCACTCCGCCCATTTTGCAGCTTTGGGGGCTGCGGCGCTGATATACGCCGGGCGATAACCGCGCCGCAGCCCTGCAAACTGCACCCACCCGTCCCGCTTTCTCCAAAATAGGGGTTTTTGGGATTCTCGACTTCATATTCGAAATCAGGGCCTTCAGAAGGCCCGGAAGCGACAAAAACATGGAAGTCGAGAATTTGGGTGAACGGTGCCTTTAAGCATTCTAGGAATGCGGTTATGCAACCAATTCTATGCGTAAATTTATGTGCAAGGCAATAAAAGCTTGCTGAACTAACAAAGTTTTCGGGGATTTCTTGATTCTCAGTCTAGGGCTTTGATCTTCTCGAAAGACTGCTGCCAGTCAAACTTGAATAATAATTATCCTGAAGTGGAGTAGACAGGCATGTTGCAAAAGCGGCGTCACCTTCAAAAGGGCATCAGATCTGTAGCAGAGATCAGTTTTTCTATGGCAGTTGTATGGTTGATTTGGACATGTCCACGCTATTTCCCTTCGAATTTCATAGCTTCGATTTTAGGTCGGTGCAAAGAAATGAGCGTTTTCCAAACCATCAGAACAACTTTTTTCTATCAAATCTATCTTTTTTCCTCCCCTGACACACATTTAGCACACTGTTGAAAAGCTCTTTTCATGCTCTATCCATTGTTTGCTAGCAAGCTTCTAGCTTCAATTCAAAATATTTAGTGAGCTCTACATTATCGCGCTTGAAATCACAATTTCATCGTATTTACTTTTCTGGCTAGAATTCATGTGTCAATGATGGCATCCAATCGAATATTATACTCCAGACTGATACAGATTTAGTAGAAATGCTCCACATCGAGCACACCTAACCATTTTTTCTGAGATTATCTAAAAGAAATATCGAAACCTCAACATGAATAGTGTTGTGTTCAATCTTTGGTCCATGGATTTCTATCGGAATCTCGCCAAACTTCACTCATTCCTGTAACCATAAGGTGGGCTCCCACTGACAGTTTTTTGCAAAAATGTTTAGCTGTTCATTACGCAGAAAATCAAAAAATTTCATAATTTGGGAGTTTAAGGCCTATGAAAAATGTTGAGAAAAAGGTGACAATCTTGCTTTTTCATTTTTTTTCTTTCTGCAAATTTACTTCGTCCAAGCCCTATTCTTCACTTGTACTATTGGCTTGCGGCTACAACTCAAGCTATTTATCTTATATACAGAGTGTCCCAAAAAAATGTGAACACTGTTTGATCGTTAATAACCAGGGTCAAGCAAGGGGTGTGGCACACGATCGCTGGTTACGACCCCC
The DNA here is from genome assembly GCA_958299035.1 of Cylicocyclus nassatus. NCBI lineage: Eukaryota > Metazoa > Nematoda > Chromadorea > Rhabditida > Strongylidae > Cylicocyclus > Cylicocyclus nassatus. The sequence continues at coordinate 79,218,227 of CATQJL010000223.1, forward strand.
CCCCCCCTGATTGCTGTCTTAATAAGACTCCCCCCCCCTGGACTATACCCTTGAGATATTGGAGGCCCTGTCAAACATAATGGGCAACATATCCATAATGAGCATGTCAATTAACCCCTGTAGACAAAGTTTGAGCGAATCTGAAGATTCAAGATACTAGGCTACCTAAGTGAAATGGTCAAATTTCAACATAGTTAACTTTGTTTCAAAGGTAAATTAGCTATCCGTTTTCGCACTCAAGACAAAGCACTACTCCTTCTTTGTCCACCTCAGGAATCCCGCTTCAGAAGACCTCCAAACTGTGGAATTAGAAGCCAACCAAAATCTCGTTTTTCCCATTTTTCGCTTTTGATCGCTGTGTTTTCACCAAATATTACTCAGAGCTAAGAAGACGAATCAGGCTCAAATCACTTCTGTGAAAACTAGGTGATCTAGGCTATCGATCCATTTAAATACTGTCCGCTAAAAATGTTTTTTTTTTTTGATATAGTTAATGGCCGGCGGCCCCCCCCCCTCAAAACCTGCGGCAGCCGCAGGTTTTGAGGGGGGGTGCCGCAGGCCATTAACTATATCAAAAAAACATTGAAAAAAAAACAACAAAAAACAGGAGACATCTGATGGTCTGATGTTGGAGATGATGCTTTGGGTTCTTTTTAGGCCTCTGAGGACGGCGAAGGCGCCGAAACGTTAGGCCGGTTTGAATAAATATACCATCCTAACAAACCTATACGGCATAGCAAGATTGAAACGTATTAACAATGCCAAGGTTTAAACAAAACGGAACTTGGAAATTGATAAAAGACGTACCGCCACAACTATTCCGTTTGACCAAAGAAGCGTTATCTCTCCGACAAAACGCAGTAGCCATGCGGCAGTCGCTGGTTTTCCTTCGAAGATGCAAGCGAACCGAAATTCTACCTGCCTTCATAAGAAATAAAAAGATAGGAAGTACGTGTGGCCTTTGCGAGAATGATCCGAAGATTTTGAATATCTATCACTCCATTCTTAATGTTGTTATCAAAGAAAAGCAACGGTCATTGTATTCTACCTTGTTAAAATGTGTTGTAAAAGAGGAGGCCTGCGAACGGTTGTTGCCTAGTCGGACATGGGAGAGGATTAAAGATGGCTCGAAGATAATCTGCGATATGATTCGGTCTGATGTCAAATCGAAACTTCAAGCCAAGTACGACCGCCTTTTGAATGATGCTCGTAGAAATTATCTCCATGACATGAATAACCAACCAGACCACTGCTCCAAATCAGTTTCATCTAATGATGCTACGACGGCCAGAGTCACCATCATAGGCAACGCTCAACTTTCGCCTAATGCTATTGACCTTTTGAGCCTTGGTCCCTCATTTGCTCCTGCGCAGTCGATCAATGCTAGAACTTGTCGAAAGATAGTTGGAGGGTTGCATAAGCTTAGAGACTCGCTCAGAATCAAAGCGAGGAATGCAAACAGTCTGCAATCAAGTGCACTCGAAACTAGGAGACTACTACCCGCAATTCCATTTCCGCGATCGTTTTACAAACAACCCGAGCCCGTAAGAGACGTTGATATAAAATTCCGTATCTTATCTTCTGGGGTTTTGGAAGTTTTGAACAAATTCAAACGACAACACCAGAAAAATCTCACTCAACAACAGCAACGTGGTTTTAAAGAGATACGTGAACTTATATCAAAAGGCTCTGTGCGCTTGTCCGTAAGCGATAAAGGCGGCGAATTTGTAGTAATCCCCCAAAGTCTAGATCGCGATATTACGAGAGCACATTTAGCGGACACTTCGCTCTACAAGGCTGTTTCTGAAAAAGATTATCATACTCAATGCAGAAGGCTGAATGACACATGGACTGCAATATGCAAATCGGCTGGTTTTAATGACAGATTTATCAGTAGATTGAAATTAGAGAATCCATGTTGTCCAGTCTTTTATAGTCTCATAAAAACACATAAGCTATCCTTGAAGAGTATGCATTCGATGTCGGCGGAAACTTATAAGATCAGACCAATTATTAGTTCTATAGGCGGCCCTTCCGATCGTATATCATGGTTTTTGAACAAAATTCTCAGCCAACTACTGGTTAAGGTGCCAGCCCATTTATCCAACACGATGGAGTTTGTTGAGCAAATCCGTAATGCAAAGCTTGATTCCAACTGCGTGGTTGAATCATTTGACGTTACCGCACTTTACACAAATGTTCAAAACCACCAAGCGTTACAGGCATTATCGGAAATGCTAGACAAACATGCCGGAACCATCAATATGTTTGGGCTAAGCAAAGCGAGAGTAATGACCCTAGTAAGCGCCTGTTTGAACTGTAATATCTTTCAATGGTCCGGAGAGTATTACTCCCAGATCCGAGGGCTTGCTATGGGTCAGAGATTGGCACCCATTCTCGCCATTTGCTTCATGAGCAAAATTGAAGAACCAGTGTTGAGCCGAATGCCTATGATGTACTGTCGATACATCGACGACTGTTGTCTGATCACAGCGACACAGTCCGAGATGGACAAATGTTTTGAAATTCTCAACAAACAGTCCGAGTACATCAGGCTCACACGCGAAAAACCACGAGAAGGATGGTTGCCTTATTTGAACACTCTTATTAAGTTGACCAATGGCATTGTAACATTGAAATGGTACCACAAGGATAGCTGCAAAAACATCCTCATCAATGCTAAGTCTGCGCACCCTAGTAGCGTTAAACATGCTGTAATCAAACATATGTTCAAAACAGCCGCCATGGTGTGCACGGGAGAGGATGAACGCCGACAAGCACGACACTTAGCCTCAAAGATCGCACGCAGTAATGGTTATTGCGCATTACCACGAACTAGACGTCTTGCGCAGGTTAGCCGCACTCGAAACGACAACAAAATTCCATTATGCCTCCCGTTCATCTCTGATAAGATCACAGCGGCCTTTCATCAATGCATTGCTCGCGCACAGCTGCTCAATGAAGTCATTTTGGTTAACATACCAAACGATAACATTAAAAAGCAGCTCGTACGAAATCGACTCTACGATAGGAAATGCGCAACTGAACAATGCATAGTGTGTCCGTATGGCAAAGAAGGGGAGTGTACAAAAGTGGGTGTTGTATATCAACTCGAATGCATGGAGACTGCGGCGCGTTGTATATTGGCGAAACTGGCAGGGTACTAAGTGTACGTCTAAAGGAACATCTAGCAAGCATGAGACGCAAAAGCTTAGCAACACCCTTGGGAAGACATAAAGGCGAAGCACATAATGGAGCAGATTTTAAAGTCAAGTGCAAAATCTTAAGCTATGAGAAAGAGATCTCGGCTAGAAAGGCACTAGAATCTTTCTGGATATCCTCGAAGAATCCAGAAATGAATAATAAAAACGAGTGCTTGTCTATTACAGCCGACTTTCTGCCGTTCGTAGCACTATGTGAGCTGTAGATAGTAGATAGCATATCCTCTGTCTGCTCTCTACAGTATCCCTCACTTGTCCGCTTCTGTCACTCATTTCCGGTCGCTCTGTCAATTCCTTCCGGTGCGGACACATCATATAGCGGTGGTATAACGGTGGGTTCATTTCTGTCTGAAGAGTTTTTGCGGACTGAATTTGAAACAAAGTCGAAACTAGCCAAGCTAGAGGAGACATCTGATGGTCTGATGTTGGAGATGATGCTTTGGGTTCTTTTTAGGCCTCTGAGGACGGCGAAGGCGCCGAAACGTTAGGCCGGTTTGAATAAATATACCATCCTAACAAACCTATACGGCATAGCAAGATTGAAACGTATCAACAATGCCAAGGTTTAAACAAAACGGAACTTGGAAATTCATATCTTTGTTCAAAAAAAATCCTGCGAATCTACAACTTGTTCATAAAAATTGCACACTATATCAGATACTCATATACCGTTGCCGTTTTATACCGTTGCTGTATTTTTGCTCTAGAAATCGAAAAAACGGAAATTTTCTTGTTCTTACAACGAAGTTATGCTGTATCTATTTGTGTAGCTGCAAACTACAAGCCCTCAGACGTATAAACGTAAATTTTCAGCTTTCTAGAAGTCCTAGTTTTCGATAAATACCGAGTTCTTTTTTCACTCGGGTGTTCAATGCTAAATTAGGTAATTTTCGAAAACTAGGGCATCTAAGAAGCTGAAAATTTACGTTTATACTTCTGAGGGCTTGTAGTTCACAGCTACACAGATAGAAACAGCATTCGTTTTTGTAAAAACAAGAAAATTTCCGTCTTCTCGATTTCTAGATGAGGCAAAAATACGGCATTGGTACATATGAGTGTCTGATATAGTGTGCAATTTTTATGAGCAAGTTGGAGATTCGCAGGGTTTTTTCGAGCAAAGATATGAATTTTTCGCGATTTTTTGAATTTCAGTACGACTCAGATTTTGGATGCAAACATACAGTGGGTGAAAGTTGGTCCGAACTTTTGCACAACATATTGTAGAGGTTGCTCTGCTCTATCGATCGGTACCCTGATGCCCTATTAACTATATAAGATGCATGACTTATCGCAGTGAGAAGTTAAAGTGTAACAAAACTTATGTATTAATCTAATATCAAGCTCTGAATCAGGGTCAAGCGTGTGATGCGACTGTCGCAAGGGGGGTCGTAAAGGGGGCCTACGGCGAGGGGGGGGGGTCGTAAGAGGGGGTAGCTTTTGATAAAAAACCGTACGATTGAAAGCAAATTGTCGCGGATTGCGCGACTTCTTCAAGGAGTCCGCTTCTCGTGCGCGAAGGGGTCCTAAAACGCCAGTCCTCGCGCGCTGCCCCGCCCTCTCGCTCGCTACTTATGCCGCAACTCACCTGCCAAAAGTCACGTACGCCACATGTGTCTACTCGCGAGCGGTCGGATTTAACTCAGTCCAATTATCGATCGATCCAGCAGCGCCGTCTTTCCAACTCACGCGAAGAACACCACCACGCATGGAGAACTGGCACGTCGCCTCGAGGTAACCCGGTTGGTGCTTCTTGCTTGCCGCAGGGCAAAGGAGTACCTCCGCGGGGGGTTTTCTTTCTCCCCTAGGTAACATCTTGGCCGGCGTGTGCTCATCCCATTGTAATGAGTTGTTTGTGTGTTGGTTAAGATCCGGATAAATGGTGGGCACCTTAAGAGTCTTAGTGTTTTGATTGAGTGGTGGGCTTAGTGCTTAGGCCTTAGCCCCAAAAATATCTGTGTGCTGTTTATGTTTGTTGTGGTTTTACGATGTGTTGTGTCCTGGAAGGTCCCATCAGTCGGAGGACGGGCATGATCCATGGTAGTGCCCAAGTTGCTGAGAATCCACAACTGCCGACAGTGTGTGGGGCGGCTTGAGGAGCTGGCAGTTGAGATTGGGGGGCTAGGTTGGTAGCATAGGGCCTCTAAGATGCTAGTGTATCCGTGTTTGGCAGGCCATAAGAGCGTGGCGCAAGCTAGCTACCATTCCACACGTGTCGGTACTTCTAATCATGGATGGCGTCCTCAGCTCCCCTCGCCGATGCAGGAGAGCACTTACCACTGACGGTGGGAGCTGGGGATCCCAATCCGCGACATGGTGCATCGAGACGGAGTTAGCCATGGGGATAGTAAACCCATGTCTAGCTTTTGTGATCGAACCTTGCTTGCGTATGCCCGCAGATACACGTTTTTCCGCATGTTGGCGTCCCTAGCTAGCAATGCAAATTCTAGTTTAATCCCCCTTTCCAAGTGTTTGCACAGTGTATACATATTTGTGTTTTTCGTCTCTCCCTCAGATCGCATCCTTCATGTAGTAGCCGGATCCGATGAGACTGGGCTGACGCGAGTGAGCGACTACCGCCAGTACACTTAGCTGAGAGTAGGGTGATCCCTCACATGCCTTGAGTGGCACAAGCCGTGTGATATCTGCCTATTGTCCGTGCTGCCGGTGCCCTCTGGTGACCAGGTTTTTCTGCAGACATCGAGGCCCTTGGTAGGCACTAGCTCTGTCCGCCTTGAAACACGTCATCAGGCCTGCGGAGGAATCGCCTGCTGTGATCTTGGATGGGTATCTCCTTTAAAACTTCATCGCCACCACATTTATGCTCGCATTTTGCATCCATCTTCGTCAACGGGATCTGCCCTGCGCTGTTTGTGGTTAAACCCGCCTAATTTCCTGCTAGCGTTCTCGCTGTTAACCTATCACTGTTGGCAATGGCATCGGGTGCTTTAAGGTGCTTTGTTTCTGGCTTGACGCTCGTTTTCTTACCTTTGACTCTTTGTGCTCATCATTTGTGTGAATACAATCCGGAAGTATTCACACGCCCCTCGAATACCTTCACATATCTCAATTACAGAGGTTGAGTCCACAGAAACCACCATTTCCATCTTTACCGCTTTACCGTGTGCGACACCATCGATCGATATGGACCAATTGCGAAATCCCATGGTACTTAAGTCATCGAGTCCAACGAGGATGAGGAAGTCGACAGGAAGCAGATGAGTTCCAACTTTCTTCTGCGCTACTATCAGACGCCTTGCCAGTGAGCAGTACGATCAGTTCCAAGAGTAGACACTTTCGCAACTTCCTGCAAGTAGACTAAGACTTGTGCTTTACATCTGCGCGAACGTCGAGTATATGCCTATATTGTGTTATCAATCAATCGACGAATGGGCTTGTGACAGATTTGTGGATAGGCAGCATAGTGTCTGGCCAACGCTACAGCTTCTTTCCGCTTGTGGAGTACGCAGAGAGTGCGCAGCACAGTCAAAGTCTTCGTACTTGTTATTTGCTCGCTTTTAATGCCACCTGCGACATTAACGAGACGATCAGTCGAAGTTGTGATTAATGACGTTCCCCCCAGTGACACGAACGTATCTTCACAGATGACTGTACCTAGTGTCACATTATTGCTGAGCATTGTGCAACAGTTTGTAGCTTGGATCCACACAGAATGTCTTTTTGGCCTCACCTCCATCGTAGCACTTAACATCCATTGGGAAAGGGCTGAGTTGTGGTCTTTGGATGGAGATGTTACCAAATCTTAGCCCTTCGGTGTGCGTTTAAGTCGACTGTGCACAATAAACAGCATCCACATGTAACATCTCTGTTGGCAAAAATTGTACGTAGAAAGTGCTAAATTGGTGTCGAGAGATTTTAAACCAACTCGGAATCGATGTGCACGTTGCGGAACCAATACGACGGAGGATTCGAGCTTATTCCATCAACAGCTCAAGGAAATTGATGGCAAATTGATGGCAGTCGCACTAGTTCGGAACCGACGTAGCACTTCCCTATGAGTTCGGAAATCCTCATATCATTGAGCACTACGAAGATCTTTATCGATTCTTTCCATCATCGATCTGAGGATTGCGGATTCCATTTGACATCCAGGAACGCTTACTCGAACTAGATCTTCGACAGGTTATGTCTCACCTTCGTAACATCTTTGAGGAGAACTTTGAGCATACCTGTTCCCATAGTACTCTTGTTGTCAGTAGAGATGTCCCACAGCACTTACAGTGCCTAGTATTTCAGGGTTTTGTACAGGACAATTGCGACTATCCATCTCGTAGAGGATTTCGAAGTCAACTTTATCGACTTCTCTGTAGATTTCCGGAGGAAGAGGAATGTACCCGAGGACGTCATCGTCATCGCCTTTATCAGTTGTCGGAGTCGTCATCGGAGACTCAGCAAGCTGCTGAGGAAGTTTATCCCTCAGGAGAATTTTCCGAATCGCAGCGAGCCACATGTTATGTTGTAAATCGATCTTCATCTTGAAACGTATCAGCCAGAAGATCGTTAAACTTTCTCCTTCGCCGGTACCCGTTTAACACCATCGTCGGGATATCAGTCTTCTACATTCGACGTCGGTAACATCGAGGACGTTATAAAACGCCGAAGTGGATATCTAAATTCTTGTCCCGTACCTACTTACCCTATCAACACTCCACAGGACTATCACTAGTCCCAGATTTCTAGTCTTACAGCTCGCCCACATGTTGCTACCGTGATTCTTTTTTTCACTCATCCGTGAATGTGATCGGCAGACTGACTATTACGCACCAAAAGATCGTGCTGTCCTTGGAGTTCCATCGCCAGTGTCTCAAGAGGCTCAACGTAAGATCAGAGTGGTAATTCTATCTGTAAAGACTGTTTAGGCCTTTACAATCGATTGTTTGTGGATATGGCTATGAAGATCTTGCTCCCTGAAAGTCAGATGGTCGACCCACTACAACCAGCCATGGAAAGTTAGCACTCTTCGAGTAATTCTCCCAGGAAGATCCCAAGGTACGGTGTAGGATTTCGACTTTGTTTTCCTGATCGTGGTTATCACCTGCGTGGATAGGAGGTCATTGTGGAGATCTGCTTTCGAGTTTACGTCTGACTTACGTTCTTGTTCCTATGAGAGGCTTTTTATAACATCTACCCACATTGGAACATCATAGAGGACGAGAGTCGATCCTAGGGCATTGAGGAGTGTAATCTTGTCAGTACTGTTGAACACGGAAAGTCACAGTAATACTTAGTGATGTCCACAGAATTCGTGGTGGTAATAGACTGGTCTTAGAGCTGATAAGACTTCTTTGGGTTTTCTGGGCTCCCCGTGGCTTATCGTGTCTGGATCTCTTCGTTGGAATAGCCAAATGGACTAAAACCCAAATGATTACCCCACGCTTGTAGGAACGCTTAGTTTACGCATCCCGAATGATGTGGTGAACAAGTGTTGCTACTTGCGCATGTTTCAGATTTCAGCGATCTTATACTGCAAGGCACGATTTGGCATCCAGAGACTTCGCATCTTGACATCTTGTTCTACCACATTTTTCAGACTCCTAGGTTATACTTCATCGGACTAATTCGATCCAGCCAATGAAGTCATTTGCCCACAACGAAGTGAACCTTCAATCGACATCTGTGGCACTGTTTTACTCCTGAAGACAATCTACGGACAAAAGGCGCCTGGTCCGACGGTGGAGGCAGGTTTGGACCGTGCATAACGAATTGGATTACCTTTCGACAGTCGATTGTGGAAATCGAGGATTGTTGTCGACATTGCAACCCTGCTAGTAACATCAGAGCGGGGTTAGGAGTTGCGATATGATGCAAGTTGCGATTTGCTGCCCTTGGAAAAACCGACTTCGCCTTGTTTAGGATTGTTGATCTCTCCACATTTGTGTTTGAACGTAGTCCTCACGAAACTTATGGATTTCGTCTACTTCATTTGCTGTAACACCATCGCAAGGAGTATTGTTTCGAGGACTTTGCTCATACACGAACACTGTATTGATTCCACAGTGTCTATGTGAGCGTTTTTGCCCTGAGTGATTTGAACGCATACGGCAAAAGCACTCACTAGTTACCTAATCTCACTAAGCACGCTCTCTATACCACAAATGCCCTGGATTTGTAATCCCACAGACCCATACTTCCTACTACATCTTATACTAACATCAAGCATTACCATCAGGAGATTTATGGGCTTCATTTGAATTGTGTGCATTGCGCTATAAATTGTTCCCCTTCTTTGCATTGATTACATCAGTTAGTTTCATCTGAATGGTAGTTACTCGAGAACGCCGGAACGACTGTGAAAGGAACGGAATTTTGGGTGCACGCAACTGGCTGTGTGATTGTAGAGATGTGGCAAATGAAAATTGTGAATCGTCACTCAGCATACTATCCTCTCCCCACCTTTCAGCGACTTCGTGACGACAGTTAACACCAAGGCCGATAGTAATCTACCCTACCTGGTGGCATCATAGATGCCGGCAAGTTGGCACACATCGCGGAAAGATGCCAACTCCGCCGGCAGCTCGCGGAGTGATTGTAGGTTTCAATAATCCTATGTAACCTTGGCACGCAATCATTTCGCACATTGATTTTTGATGACGCAGACAGCCGCAAAATTGCTACCGCGCGCGCGGTCGAACCTATGTGCGTTAGCTTGAAGTGCCATCACGTTAACCATTCGACCATTCGGTCAGCCATTGCCTTTTGCACCAGCAATAGGAGGAACGCACTGGTGAATGGCTGCCTATAAAAGGGATCGATACATTGCGTGAGAGACTTTGACCTGAAAGAACAGCTGATTGATATGAGCGAGAGAGGAGCGTAATCGGTGCAAACTGAGATTTATAAGGGATTGCCAAAACAGTTCGTGTTCTATATGATTCTAAGGCATTAGTGGATTTTTTCTTTGTAAGAAAATCGTCATTTTAAAAAAGAAAAACCCATATAATGAGAAAAATGATAGTTTTTTCATGAAAAGTAGAATTTTTGATTTTTTCGCCTGACGTAAATTGTGTGATATCGCCGCAATTCGCAAACTCGCAGACGCCGTCGGCAAAGGTGCCACCACCTCGACGTGGTAGGGGCACGTCGAGATGCCGGCAGCTCGCTCTCTCAAAAGAGCACGCTATTTCCCGTGCTCTCTGACCTGCCGGCAGCTGCCATCTCGCGGATTCCGGCAACCTGCCGGCAGGTTGCCGGCAACTGACATCGCGAAGTTGCCGGCAACTCCTCCTGGAGTTCCAGATATTTTACTAAAGGAGGAGTTCTGGAGCCGCAGATTTTTATGAAGTTTTCTACAGAGTCAAGGCGGCAACTTTATCGAGAAAACTTTTTGAAAAAAGGCCTGGGACGGCCTAAATTTCGGTTCTTAGTTTCTGGCCACCTCGCGGAAAGGTGCCAGCAACCTGCCGACGAGACCTGCCGCCAGGTCGGGGGGATTACTACCGGCCCAAGTGTCAATTGTGGCGACATTATCGATTATACCTATCTGGAGGAAGACGCTGTTAACACCAAGCTGCCTGTACTCGATAGATGGATAACATCCGTAGATGTGTCGCTAGGAAGCTTCCTTTGATACACTCGTTACTTGCTTCAACATCCAAAGGATGATGGGAAGATCACTGCTGAGAATGATACTTGTGGACACTAGAAATGGAACACTTATCCCCTTGGCGTATAACATCTAAACGACGAAAGGATACTACCGCGATTTGTGGTTTAATTGTTTCATTCTGCTGAGACTCCATCTTCATAACCCCACAAGTGTACGATTCACACAGTCACATGTGCCTACAGTTACAATCTCATCAACTGCGCATAACGACTAGCTCACAAGATCATGGAAAAGGAGGTTGTGGTCCAGTTTCGTATTTTGGATGATTGCACTTTATTGTGTAACCATCGGAGAGTGTTTAGTGAAAGCCTTATTCTAGTTCCACAGGAATGCAGTCTTTGGTGAAGACGCAATCCCCCATCCACAAGCGCTTGGTAGCGCTCTCTCTCTTTGCGATCGTCGCGGCTTCGCGTTGCTTTCAGGCTTTGCGTTTCGCTTGCCTTGCATCGCACTCCACAGAGCACGATATTTATCGCGCTCTTCCACGCGTCGATGAAGTGTGAAGGTCCCGTCGCGATCGTCGTACAGTCATCATGTGCAAAGATTGCATCATGTGGCTGTTAGTTGTGATTTTTCTACTTTTTCGTCTATTGCGGTCTCTTTTTTGTTTTCTTTCCCTCTTTCTTCTTTTTCATTCTATTGTGGGCTACATCTTTCATTTGTCCTTCGTTTTATAGTTTCTTGCTTCCTTTCCTATCCTTTTAACCAAAATTTTGATGGCTCACACCTTTTTGGATAATTTTCTCTGATCTTCTTGTTCACTCATTCTTTTCTCTCTCTATTCCTTTGTTTTTGCGCTGCTTGTGTAGGTAAGGTTGCGAAATTTAATATCGTGCGCACTGTTTTATCTACACGCGTAGCTCACTTTCTGTTTATCTTATTTCTCATACTTAATTTTTTCTAACTCCTTCCCTTTCTTCCTTGCATGCATCTTACTTCTGTATTCACACCTTTCTTTATGACCCCGCGCGTTGCCACCCACTAACATCCACAAATGTCATGACCTGTCTTATATCCTCTTTTATAATTAACAACTCTCTTTCTTCGTCTTTTATTTTCTTACCTTTGTTCTTGTTCCTTTTCCTCTCTCCTTTCATTCTTTATTCCTTTACTAACCCTTAAAATTTGTCTGTTGTGGTCATTGTGAGGCGCCCTCCCTTTCCTCTATCATTCTCTCTCCCTATTTCAGGGTAAGGCGATAAGGTAGACTGACCATCTACACAATGACGATCTGGCGTACGAAGACAAGAAAAGGCGAACCCGTATCGAAGTCCCAACAATACCGAGGACGGAAGAGATCTTATTCGAGGTCGCCATCAACTTCATCGGAGAGGAAGCCGGCACGAAGGGCAAAGCGGAGCGACAGCCCCGCTCAGTCCGAGCTGCTAGCTGAAGTAATCCACGAGCTTGCGATCACGCGAGCTCCAGAATCCTCTCGCTCCACAGAGGCAAAGCCTCCAGTTGATCCTTCGCGTGCTGAGGAACCCCACACTCGAGCACCCACCATGCTCGAGCTTATTTCAGCTATAGCGAATGGACGCGACGTCACCGAAGACTTCCCGTTTTAGGCCGAGGAAGATCCAAAGACGACTGTAGTGCCGAGAGAGTATCGACCAGCTGTTCAATTACTTTATCAGATGACCATGGCACTCTCTACGGAGCACATTTTTAGTTCGGCGCAGCTGAGTCACGCAGATCTTGTCGCTCTTGACAATTTCATCCACAAGGACTTCTTCGAACAGGTTCAGATTAAGTCGATCCACCCGCAGAAGAGGCAGGAGTTCCTCACACTTGAGCGCTCTACTCATTTCTGGCTCTATGGAAGGACTTGTGCGGATGACCGCAGATGCCACCAACTAGCTACAGGAGTTGAGTCATAGGCCGCAGCCAGGTCCAGAAGACATCATCGACCGTATGGACATCCTCTTCACGCATCTACAACATTAACTTTCGACGATACGAAATCCTGAGAGAAGTCATGCGTGTGTTGTACCTGAGACCTGAGCAGATCCAGTCCAGACTTGATCTCCTGGCCAAATATGACATCACATCCCGCAAGTTGGAGACTACCATTCATGCAGCGAACTTGATCGTAGCACAGATGTCAATTGTGCATGAGTGCTACCGTGTAGTTCTCAAGGATCAGCTGCAAGCCAGAGGTGTTGTAGACCCCATACTACTACCACCACCAACCACAGTGACTCCAGCCGCACCGCAACTTCCAAAGCCACGCGAAAGGAAGACCAGACCGAAGCCACAGCCGGTACAGGCACCTCAACTTCCACCGCCACAGCCGCCACCTAGCATCCTGCAACATACGGTTCAGGAAATGCTTCAGCGGCCCTTCACTTCCGCAGCATACTCCGACCTGCAAAGGGCGCTCGAAGCCATCGTCCAACAGGAAGGTTCGACAACGTCATCAGTCACTTCTATGCCCCGACAACGCCCTGGCGCCCCCAGGATGGGGCCCCACCATCCATTTCCCAAAGGCAACCTGAGCGGGGAGGACAGTCCAGGAGAAGAACTCCAGAACGGCGTGCAGGCCGACGGGCAGAGGAAACCACTCGTTGTCACTTTTGTAAAGAACGACATTCGTCCTCGAGATGTGACGTCTATCGGCGACTGAGTAGGAAGATGGAATTGAACGCGACACGAGGAGGTTGTTCCCTTTGTTGTGCCAGACATGCTGAAGAGGACTGTCCCCACCGCGGAAGGGAATGCAGGAGATGCAAATCTACGGAACACGAAACGTCTTTCTGCACCGAGAACCCGCATGGAATCAACGATATTGGTCGCTTGGAGTATGGTTTGCATCTCGAGCAGTATAAGGCCTTAGCGGAAATGAACCGGCGAGGGGCAAAGGTCAAGAGATCGCCTCGCAGGTAAGTTGCCTTTTCCACATTTTACGTTCTACCTCATTTGTCTTTTCTTTTCCTCAATTTACGGTTTTCGGGGTGAGCCTTAAGCTCACTCCCTTGTTTTTTGTTGCCAACTTTATTTTAGGTTGACACTATGGAGCACTCATAGAGAGTGCTGCCCTTTGGTTTCTCCCCACTATGCTGATCTCCCACAACTCACGGTTTTTTAGTTTTTCTTTTAGTTTTGCTTTTGTTTTTGTTTTTGTTTGCGTTGTTTTCGGCGGACCTTAAGTTCGCCCTATATGTCGTTGTCAACTTTGATTTAGATTGACTACGATGTCCACACTCTGCGTCTACTTGTTGCCACAACTGTCGATTTTTGGGGCCACGGAGGGAGACGTGTTGACTCTTTTTGGATTTGGGATTCCCTTCTTTCGCTCTTGACTTGACCCTGGGTTCTTTTGTGTCGCGAGGAAAACTCTCCCCCTCGCTATCTAAATTCTTTCCCCTGGCTGAAAAACCGCGCCACGTAGGCTAAATTAATACTTTTTGATTCTTCAACGTCGTCACCTGCCATCGTTCACCAATGTCGAGCCGCTGTACGTTACGCCAATCCGAAGTCCACGTCAACGCCTGCCCATGATCGAATGGTCCAGATGTCGATGCTCAACTGCCGAAGAGGACCCACCAGATATCCAACGTAGCGCCCCCGACGACTCTTCTTGCTTACCCACGAGGCAGCCGGCTGTCACCGCGACAGGAAGTAGGCCCGCGCGAACAACCTAGGGTTTCTTGACTCGTAGGTTGCTGTACGTTTAACTCGTAGGGTCGCAGGTGACGTGGTAGATCGAAAGCCTACCTCCGAATCTTTTTCTTGTTGCCCGGAGTGTCGCGGATTGCGCGACTTCTTCAAGGAGTCCGCTTCTCGTGCGCGAAGGGGTCCTAAAACGCCAGTCCTCGCGCGCTGCCCCGCTCTCTCGCTCGCTACTTATGCCGCAACTCACCTGCCAAGTCACGTACGCCACATGTGTCTACTCGCGAGCGGTCGGATTTAACTCAGTCCAATTATCGATCGATCCAGCAGCGCCGTCTTTCCAACTCACGCGAAGAACACCACCACGCACGGAGAACTGGCACGTCGCCTCGAGGTAACCCGGTTGGTGCTTCTTGCTTGCCGCAGGGCAAAGGAGTACCTCCGCGGGGGGTTTTCTTTCTACCGGCCCCTAGGTAACATCTTGGCCGGCGTGTGCTCATCCCATTGTAATGAGTTGTTTGTGTGTTGGTTAAGATCCGGATAAATGGTGGGCACCTTAAGAGTCTTAGTGTTTTGATTGAGTGGTGGGCTTAGTGCTTAGGCCTTAGCCCCAAAAATATCTGTGTGCTGTTTATGTTTGTTGTGGTTTTACGATGTGTTGTGTCCTGGAAGGTCCCATCAGTCGGAGGACGGGCATGATCCATGGTAGTGCCCAAGTTGCTGAGAATCCACAACTGCCGACAGTGTGTGGGGCGGCTTGAGGAGCTGGCAGTTGAGATTGGGGGGCTAGGTTGGTAGCATAGGGCCTCTAAGATGCTAGTGTATCCGTGTTTGGCAGGCCATAAGAGCGTGGCGCAAGCTAGCTACCATTTCACACGTGTCGGTACTTCTAATCATGGATGGCGTCCTCAGCTCCCCTCGCCGATGCAGGAGAGCACTTACCACTGACGGTGGGAGCTGGGGATCCCAATCCGCGACACAAATCAAATAGCAAGTAATACCATATGTTCTTAACAATAAATTCATGGAATGCCGTGTACCAATGTATCAAATAAAAACGAGTGAACAATAATTTGAAAACATTTGCAAGCGTAGAAATTCGCTTCACTTGCTGCACTTTTGAAAGATTATGACTTAGTTCTTTTTTTATGGGAATCGCTATTTCTCCCGCAAAATATTGTCTCAAACGGGTATCGAACCCTGCTGGCATGACTAAAATCCAAAAAATAAACACTTTCAAAAGCTCAAATGCTACTAAAGGCATGTATCTTATATATAAAGCTGAATGTCTGTTTGTCTGTTTGTCTGTCTGTATGTCTGTATGACTGTATGTCTGTCTGTACGTATGTTCCGAATAGAAAATTCCATTTCTGAACCGATCCGGACCAAACTTGGCACACATACACTTCGGTCCCCGGCGGGTGTCATAGGCTACTTTTTGTCATCGATCGATATCGATTTTATTGATTTTTGCAAAAGTTGAGGGCTGGGAGTTGGCACAGGGGGGTAATCAAGCATGCTGATTACAATTATATTAATGACAGGGCCGGGCGGAGCCGAGTAAGCCATCTAGTGTGTGATAAAGATGTTGGATGTACCGATTGGTTTGGACATCCTGCTTCCGAAGGCTCACTGAAGACTCGCACACTCGACAAAAGCGCACATGTAGATCAACGATGACAATCAATAATTCTTAAATCTTTTTGTAACGCCATTTATGCGACCCTTACAATTTATATGTACTTTAGATAAGCCCTGCTACTGCTGTGCGAAATCTGGTGTTATTTTATGAACTGCAGATTTTCTTATGATTTTATGTATGGTAGCAAAAAATGAGAAAAGGGGGATCGTATCTGCGCCTGATCTAAATTTTTTCGGAGCTATTGCAGCTTGTTAGCTGCAAACTTGCGTTTTATAACTTTTCTGGTAAGTTACAAGTTTTCGCTTTTTAGGATCGCATCTAAATTTGCAAGAGCCTGATCTAAATTTTTTCGAGCTCACTGCTCCTAAAGGGCTGAAACTTTTTCTATGAATAGTCTGAGCACTATGCTACAGAACCTGTTCTTTGCAGCCTCTCAGTCTTTTCCTGGCCGTAGTTACGAATTTTCAAACTACCGTGCTCAGGCACGTTTTTGATGTCGTTCTGGACGGCGCTAAAGCGGTTTTTTTTCGCAGGAAAAACTGTGGAAGAGGTAAGAACTAAGCTTCTTAGTCGAAAACATCTTTTGTAGTTTAAGAATGTCATTTTGTTCTCCGTGTAAAATTTGTGTCGCATACGGGAATCGAATTTGCTGGTCTGAAGTATGCCTGAACATTCAAAAAAAACTTGCAGAATCACAAACATTATTGAAGGTGTGTATGTGTGCTACAGATGCTGGGCGCACCCACTTGCCTAGAAATTCTGCTTCCGAAACCTCACTGAAGTTCTCACGCAGGTGTTTTTTGAGATTGACATTCGTTTATGCAGGTTACCGCGAGAAATGTGGGCAGGGGAGGTAAGGGGGATAGATGGGGGAGGGGGGGGGAGGGAGGGAAGGGGGGGGGGAGGGAGGGAAGGGGGGGGGGTCGTACGGATGGGTATGTTCAGGGGGGGTCGTAAATGAGGGTCCAGAATCGCATCAACACGCTTGACCCTGGTACCAAGGCACCAAGGAAGTCGCATGACCGGTATAATTCTTCCCGAAACCCGAATGCAAATAAGTCTTTTCTTTTGACGACTTCATTTAAATAATTTCTCTTATAATGTTAATACTTTGCCTTTCTTCTATGTGTATAACTTTGCAAAGTTCCACACTCTCTTCCGAATAGGTCAAAGTTTGTTATCATCTATCAATTGTCGAAAAATCAAATATGACAATTACTACACTTCTCTTATTCGTCACCGTCAAAAAAGTCACCGAGTTCCACCGAAGTTCTCCAGAATCTGCGCCGCATCGTCATGTCTTGGGTTAGAGTGGACAAACTCTCAATGCAAAGCTACCTTTCAATCCAACTTGCGAGGCACACCTTCTGATATACTGAAATGCCCATCTGGAAAGGCAAGAGCACGATAGGCGTTCAAATTTCATGGAGCTTTTTTTCGCTTCAGATGCGTTACTTAGAGTGTTAATTTATTGCACACAGGAGGACCTACCGGCGACAAGATTCTTTGAACTCTCTCCGCCTACAATATCTAAACAAGCACTTTTTTGTAAGTAAGTTTGTTTGCATGCCGGAGGCCTCTGCCGCATGCCGCCTTAAAAACGAACCGAACCTTTGCTTTGCTTATAATTTTTTCAATGTAAATTGTATCTTCACTCCAAAACTTTTATACAAAGGAAAAAGGTTTTATAATCCTTTTCCTTGGGTTGTGTTATAACCCTACACTTCATTGATGGCGTAATATGTTTCTGTCGCAAAGCGCACCCTTAAGCAAACCGGCACGCTAACAATTTATTGTCGCACTGGGCATTCGGCACTTCGTCTCATTCGCGGAGGGGAAGAGGGGGTGGGAGAAGCGAGGTGGAGGTAAGAAGAGGGAGGAGAAGTAGAGGATGAGAGAGGGAGGGTAAAAGCTTTTATTATTTCTCTTCTGTTTACCTTTTACTTCTTATTCTAGGTTGGACCCACAATCTCACACAAATTAAAGGGCATAAAGCCAATGAGAAAGGAGTGATGGCTCCAAGGATGTCAAACGGAACTTTGTAAAATTTTCATGCAATGGGGGACTTCGTTTCAGAAACTCTTCGGTTCCACTCGTGCCAAACACAGAACTGGGGGTGACCAGAAAAGTTGTGAAAAAAAAAGATGTTCTTTTCGTGTTCAATCACTTCGATGAATATTGTCCTGAATAATCTGAAAATCAAGCTTGGTAGTAAGCGTGTTGAAACTCAGAGTTATAAGTCCAGTCATCTCTTATTGTCTCTGAGCTGATGCACTTCTGCAACAGGTGCTCTGGAAACCGATGATATGATAAGAAACCCGTAATGGGCAGTTTTTTCTTAGTAAGGGAAAATAGCCCAAAGCATTTTACACAAGAAACTGCGCCATCAAGCGCGCAATTCGGATCCGGATAACTCTGAATTCGATGCGTGCTCCAACCTACCGATGTCAGAGATAACTCTGAGTGTGGTTAGAGGAAGAGAGAACTTTGCAAAAGAAAGGTGCAGTTAAAAATTCGTTTTGTATTAAAAACTCCGAGATGGCGACTTCCATTTAAAGTTACATGAAAACGCATAAAAGGAAATGTGACCATTTTATACTGCAGTGACATGTGACATCTGACGAGGTTATGGTAGGTCTTTGGTAAGTGACCCAAAGTGACAGAACTGGCTGAAACTTGGCATAATGGGATTATTCGAAATGCAGATCACGATAAGTTCAATTACTACGTACAGTGGGGTCGAGCAATTACGGTAGGTGTAAGGTAAGTGGGATGAAATCACAAAAATGGTTAAAATTTGATCCAGTAGATTTTCGGCGCGCAGACCACAAGTTTACAAAACCTTTTATGCGGTGGTCTAGCAGGGTTATGGTAGGCATACGGTAAGTAGCAAACTCATAGAATGGTCTTGCTCAAAAGATTTATTCTGTGCGCAAATCTCAATCCATTCTTTTCATTGCTTATGCTATCCGTTTCCTCTATTTGTCTGCAGCTTGTTGCGCAAAAGATCAAACCGTGCGAAAAATCACCACCTACAGAAATGAAATTAGTGAGGCTGTATGATACAACATGTTTTGACATGCAGTGTTAGTGGAACGAATGCGCTGAAGCAAAGCAAAGCGAGGGTGTCGTATACTTGAGTCCGAATCGAATAAGAATTTGATCATGCGAATGAAACATTCGAATATATTCGTTCGCATTCAAAATAGGATCGTGCTTTTCCATTTTTGAATAAAATTCGAAACTCGAATAAATAAAAAACCAGGATTCGAAAAAAATTCGGAAACTCAGTCCAATACAAAGGCGAAAATAGATTTCATTCGGATGTTTTATTCGAATTCTATTCGTAATCCTTGCGCACATCAATCTCTTTCAGACCATCTGAAGAAGATTTTTTCGGGCGTCGCATAAGAATTTATATCATGTATACTTCCACTGTAGATCACTGAATAGGAGATAAATTATGACGTTTTGCTAATGTATAAACCGAAGTAATCTTCTTTAACGGCTCCTAACTTTTGAACCATCTCATAGCAAATCGCGAAAACAATACTGCAATAATGCGCAAAATTTTCTTCAAATAAAAATCACAATTTGTTATGACCCAGCTCGGAAAATGCCTATCTTGACTGATTTCCTTCAATTGTTTCCAACTCTCGAATTTTCTCAGATTAATTCGTGGCGGAGTTACAACTGCAAAAAACATGGATTCCTCTTTCAAACAAATTTTTTGAGGAAATCCATCGCGAGAAGGGTTATGATTTCTTGAAAATGATGCGCAAGAACTTCCGGATCAACCTAACACTTTATCGATGACCGATTTTTGGGAAATCTTGGGCTACGGAGCTGGGAGTTGGTATAGGGGTGTGACGGTGCTGATTATGAATGGATTAGTTATAACCGGGTATACAACAAGTTTTAGATATGGTTGCTCAAATATTGGATAAATCATTCGAATGTTTACTTGAAATCGATTCCCAGTGCTCGAATATAATCGATATTCATTTATTAGATACTTTCAATTTTTCAATTTTATTCGAGATTCATTCATTCGGAAAATTTTGTTTCTGATGAACTTTGCCGCATTGAAAAATATGGATCTTTTAGAAAGTTATAGCACGACAAATTGGGAACTCGCAAAACGCGCATTACTTTTGCACCAACCTAATAGCTTCATTCGTTAAAAGTTAATAGAGCTTCATACAACCGCATCGAAATCACAATTTCATTGCACCTACTTTTTTGGCCAGAATGCAAGCGCGAATGTAGGCATTCTTTTAGAAATTTGACTATTATATGTAATAGAAATTGTCTACATTACGCATACTTTGCTATTTTCTTAGAAAATAACCTAGATTGAGATTTAGGCGCCTCAACATGAGTGATGGTTTTGGCCATTCTGTGGCCCATGAATTTCCTTTGAAGAAAGCAATCGCCAAAGTTTTGTTTATTTCTGAAAGCTTAAGGGTGGGCCTCCTGTTGACAGTTTTTGCAGAATTGTGGAAGCCGTGTATTACACAGAAAAGCAAAAATCTCCTTTTTTTGATTTTGAGGGCTACGAAAAAATGTCGAAAAAAGCGAGCAATTTTGAATATTATTTTCTTACCTTTTTGCAAATATTCTTTATTTGAGCCCTTTTGTAATTTTTTTTGTACTACTGGCTTGCGGCTACAAGATAGTCAACTTATCATTTATAACAACAAGTTTTGAAGGAAGTTATGATCAGTTAAAAACAAGGTTTCCGAAAAAAAAATTTTTTTTGCTTGTCAATCCATATTTTTCAATTGATTTGCGATGTTAACATAAGGCAATGTGCGCTGTATAGAGAGAGGTTTGGTGTTTCTGATGAACTTTGCCGCATTGAAAAATATGGATCTTTTAGAAAGTTATAGCACGACAAAGTGGGAACTCGCAAAACGCGCATTACTTTTGCACCAACCTAATAGCTTCATTCGTTAGAAGTTAATAGAGCTTCATACAACCGCACGAAATCACAATTTCATTGCACCTACTTTTTTGGCCAGAATGCAAGCGCGAATGTGGGCATTCTTTTAGAAATTTGACTATTATATGTAATAGAAATTGTCTACATTACGCATACTTTGCTTTTCTTAGAAAATAACCTAGATTGAGATTTTGGCGCCTCAGCATGAGTAATGGTTTTGGCCATTCTGTGGCCCATAGATTTCCTTTGAAGAAGGTAATCGCCAAAGTTTTGCTCATTTCTGTAAGCGTAAAGGTAGACCTCCTGCTTACAGTTTTTGCAGAAATATGGAAGCTGTTCAGTACACAGAAAATTAAAAATCTCCATATTTCAGGATTTTGAGACTTACGAAAAAATGTCGAAAAAAGCGAGCAATTTTGAATATTATTTTTTTACCTTTTTGCAAATCTTCTTTGCTTAAGCTCTTTCCGACTTTTTTGTACTATTGGCTTGCTGCTACAAGGCAGGCTACTTATCATTCACAATAACTTTTGAAGGGAATTATAATCAGCTAAAGACGGGATTTAAAAAAAGCTTTTTGCTTATCGAACCATATTTTTGTGACCATTAGTGATATGAGCATAGGTGGATGTGCGCTATATTGAGAAATTTGGTGCCTCTGATCGTCTTTACCGCACTGAAGAATGGGATTTTTTAGAGAGTTATAGCACGTCAAAGTGAAAACTCGCAAAACGCGCATTACTTTTGTACCAACCTAATACTTGGGGAATTCGAATTTTCCACCGAATGAATGAATATCGAATAAATTCGACATTCAAAATTTTCCGAATGAATGAATCTCGAATAAAATTGAAAAATTGAAAGTATCTAATAAATGAATATCGATTATATTCGAGCACTGGGAATCGATTTCAAGTAAACATTCGAATGATTTATCCAATATTTGAGCAACCATATCTAAAACTTGTTGTATACCCGGTTATAACTAATCCATTCATAATCAGCACCGTCACACCCCTATACCAACTCCCAGCTCCGTAGCCCAAGATTTCCCAAAAATCGGTCATCGATAAAGTGTTAGGTTGATCCGGAAGTTCTTGCGCATCATTTTCAAGAAATCATAACCCTTCTCGCGATGGATTTCCTCAAAAAATTTGTTTGAAAGAGGAATCCATGTTTTTTGCAGTTGTAACTCCGCCACGAATTAATCTGAGAAAATTCGAGAGTTGGAAACAATTGAAGGAAATCAGTCAAGATAGGCATTTTCCGAGCTGGGTCATAACAAATTGTGATTTTTATTTGAAGAAAATTTTGCGCATTATTGCAGTATTGTTTTCGCGATTTGCTATGAGATGGTTTAAAAGTTAGGAGCCGTTAAAGAAGATTACTTCGGTTTATACATTAGCAAAACGTCATAATTTATCTCCTATTCAGTGATCTACAGTGGAAGTATACATGATATAAATTCTTATGCGACGCCCGAAAAAATCTTCTTCAGATGGTCTGAAAGAGATTGATGTGCGCAAGGATTACGAATAGAATTCGAATAAAACATCCGAATGAAATCTATTTTCGCCTTTGTATTGGACTGAGTTTCCGAATTTTTTTCGAATCCTGGTTTTTTATTTATTCGAGTTTCGAATTTTATTCAAAAATGGAAAAGCACGATCCTATTTTGAATGCGAACGAATATATTCGAATGTTTCATTCGCATGATCAAATTCTTATTCGATTCGGACTCAAGTATACGACACCCTCGCTTTGCTTTGCTTCAGCGCATTCGTTCCACTAACACTGCATGTCAAAACATGTTGTATCATACAGCCCTGTCCGAGTACGACTTGCGACTGAATGCCGGAAAGACTGGGTACTGTAATGTGGGGAGTAAACCGACGGAATAACGAGCCAGAGACTTCGCATCTTGACATCTTGTTCTACCACATTTTTCAGACTCCTAGGTTATACTTCATCGGACTAATTCGATCCAGCCAATGAAGTCATTTGCCCACAACGAAGTGAACCTTCAATCGACATCTGTGGCACTGTTTTACTCCTGAAGACAATCTACGGACAAAAGGCGCCTGGTCCGACGGTGGAGGCAGGTTTGGACCGTGCATAACGAATTGGATTACCTTTCGACAGTCGATTGTGGAAATCGAGGATTGTTGTCGACATTGCAACCCTGCTAGTAACATCAGAGCGGGGTTAGGAGTTGCGATATGATGCAAGTTGCGATTTGCTGCCCTTGGAAAAACCGACTTCGCCTTGTTTAGGATTGTTGATCTCTCCACATTTGTGTTTGAACGTAGTCCTCACGAAACTTATGGATTTCGTCTACTTCATTTGCTGTAACACCATCGCAAGGAGTATTGTTTCGAGGACTTTGCTCATACACGAACACTGTATTGATTCCACAGTGTCTATGTGAGCGTTTTTGCCCTGAGTGATTTGAACGCATACGGCAAAAGCACTCACTAGTTACCTAATCTCACTAAGCACGCTCTCTATACCACAAATGCCCTGGATTTGTAATCCCACAGACCCATACTTCCTACTACATCTTATACTAACATCAAGCATTACCATCAGGAGATTTATGGGCTTCATTTGAATTGTGTGCATTGCGCTATAAATTGTTCCCCTTCTTTGCATTGATTACATCAGTTAGTTTCATCTGAATGGTAGTTACTCGAGAACGCCGGAACGACTGTGAAAGGAACGGAATTTTGGGTGCACGCAACTGGCTGTGTGATTGTAGAGATGTGGCAAATGAAAATTGTGAATCGTCACTCAGCATACTATCCTCTCCCCACCTTTCAGCGACTTCGTGACGACAGTTAACACCAAGGCCGATAGTAATCTACCCTACCTGGTGGCATCATAGATGCCGGCAAGTTGGCACACATCGCGGAAAGATGCCAACTCCGCCGGCAGCTCGCGGAGTGATTGTAGGTTTCAATAATCCTATGTAACCTTGGCACGCAATCATTTCGCACATTGATTTTTGATGACGCAGACA
Source organism: Cylicocyclus nassatus (assembly GCA_958299035.1). Classification (NCBI taxonomy): domain Eukaryota; kingdom Metazoa; phylum Nematoda; class Chromadorea; order Rhabditida; family Strongylidae; genus Cylicocyclus; species Cylicocyclus nassatus. Next base: position 79,242,290 of record CATQJL010000223.1, read on the forward strand.
GCCGCAAAATTGCTACCGCGCGCGCGGTCGAACCTATGTGCGTTAGCTTGAAGTGCCATCACGTTAACCATTCGACCATTCGGTCAGCCATTGCCTTTTGCACCAGCAATAGGAGGAACGCACTGGTGAATGGCTGCCTATAAAAGGGATCGATACATTGCGTGAGAGACTTTGACCTGAAAGAACAGCTGATTGATATGAGCGAGAGAGGAGCGTAATCGGTGCAAACTGAGATTTATAAGGGATTGCCAAAACAGTTCGTGTTCTATATGATTCTAAGGCATTAGTGGATTTTTTCTTTGTAAGAAAATCGTCATTTTAAAAAAGAAAAACCCATATAATGAGAAAAATGATAGTTTTTTCATGAAAAGTAGAATTTTTGATTTTTTCGCCTGACGTAAATTGTGTGATATCGCCGCAATTCGCAAACTCGCAGACGCCGTCGGCAAAGGTGCCACCACCTCGACGTGGTAGGGGCACGTCGAGATGCCGGCAGCTCGCTCTCTCAAAAGAGCACGCTATTTCCCGTGCTCTCTGACCTGCCGGCAGCTGCCATCTCGCGGATTCCGGCAACCTGCCGGCAGGTTGCCGGCAACTGACATCGCGAAGTTGCCGGCAACTCCTCCTGGAGTTCCAGATATTTTACTAAAGGAGGAGTTCTGGAGCCGCAGATTTTTATGAAGTTTTCTACAGAGTCAAGGCGGCAACTCTATCGAGAAAACTTTTTGAAAAAAGGCCTGGGACGGCCTAAATTTCGGTTCTTAGTTTCTGGCCACCTCGCGGAAAGGTGCCAGCAACCTGCCGACGAGACCTGCCGCCAGGTCGGGGGGATTACTACCGGCCCAAGTGTCAATTGTGGCGACATTATCGATTATACCTATCTGGAGGAAGACGCTGTTAACACCAAGCTGCCTGTACTCGATAGATGGATAACATCCGTAGATGTGTCGCTAGGAAGCTTCCTTTGATACACTCGTTACTTGCTTCAACATCCAAAGGATGATGGGAAGATCACTGCTGAGAATGATACTTGTGGACACTAGAAATGGAACACTTATCCCCTTGGCGTATAACATCTAAACGACGAAAGGATACTACCGCGATTTGTGGTTTAATTGTTTCATTCTGCTGAGACTCCATCTTCATAACCCCACAAGTGTACGATTCACACAGTCACATGTGCCTACAGTTACAATCTCATCAACTGCGCATAACGACTAGCTCACAAGATCATGGAAAAGGAGGTTGTGGTCCAGTTTCGTATTTTGGATGATTGCACTTTATTGTGTAACCATCGGAGAGTGTTTAGTGAAAGCCTTATTCTAGTTCCACAGGAATGCAGTCTTTGGTGAAGACGCAATCCCCCATCCACAAGCGCTTGGTAGCGCTCTCTCTCTTTGCGATCGTCGCGGCTTCGCGTTGCTTTCAGGCTTTGCGTTTCGCTTGCCTTGCATCGCACTCCACAGAGCACGATATTTATCGCGCTCTTCCACGCGTCGATGAAGTGTGAAGGTCCCGTCGCGATCGTCGTACAGTCATCATGTGCAAAGATTGCATCATGTGGCTGTTAGTTGTGATTTTTCTACTTTTTCGTCTATTGCGGTCTCTTTTTTGTTTTCTTTCCCTCTTTCTTCTTTTTCATTCTATTGTGGGCTACATCTTTCATTTGTCCTTCGTTTTATAGTTTCTTGCTTCCTTTCCTATCCTTTTAACCAAAATTTTGATGGCTCACACCTTTTTGGATAATTTTCTCTGATCTTCTTGTTCACTCATTCTTTTCTCTCTCTATTCCTTTGTTTTTGCGCTGCTTGTGTAGGTAAGGTTGCGAAATTTAATATCGTGCGCACTGTTTTATCTACACGCGTAGCTCACTTTCTGTTTATCTTATTTCTCATACTTAATTTTTTCTAACTCCTTCCCTTTCTTCCTTGCATGCATCTTACTTCTGTATTCACACCTTTCTTTATGACCCCGCGCGTTGCCACCCACTAACATCCACAAATGTCATGACCTGTCTTATATCCTCTTTTATAATTAACAACTCTCTTTCTTCGTCTTTTATTTTCTTACCTTTGTTCTTGTTCCTTTTCCTCTCTCCTTTCATTCTTTATTCCTTTACTAACCCTTAAAATTTGTCTGTTGTGGTCATTGTGAGGCGCCCTCCCTTTCCTCTATCATTCTCTCTCCCTATTTCAGGGTAAGGCGATAAGGTAGACTGACCATCTACACAATGACGATCTGGCGTACGAAGACAAGAAAAGGCGAACCCGTATCGAAGTCCCAACAATACCGAGGACGGAAGAGATCTTATTCGAGGTCGCCATCAACTTCATCGGAGAGGAAGCCGGCACGAAGGGCAAAGCGGAGCGACAGCCCCGCTCAGTCCGAGCTGCTAGCTGAAGTAATCCACGAGCTTGCGATCACGCGAGCTCCAGAATCCTCTCGCTCCACAGAGGCAAAGCCTCCAGTTGATCCTTCGCGTGCTGAGGAACCCCACACTCGAGCACCCACCATGCTCGAGCTTATTTCAGCTATAGCGAATGGACGCGACGTCACCGAAGACTTCCCGTTTTAGGCCGAGGAAGATCCAAAGACGACTGTAGTGCCGAGAGAGTATCGACCAGCTGTTCAATTACTTTATCAGATGACCATGGCACTCTCTACGGAGCACATTTTTAGTTCGGCGCAGCTGAGTCACGCAGATCTTGTCGCTCTTGACAATTTCATCCACAAGGACTTCTTCGAACAGGTTCAGATTAAGTCGATCCACCCGCAGAAGAGGCAGGAGTTCCTCACACTTGAGCGCTCTACTCATTTCTGGCTCTATGGAAGGACTTGTGCGGATGACCGCAGATGCCACCAACTAGCGACAGGAGTTGAGTCATAGGCCGCAGCCAGGTCCAGAAGACATCATCGACCGTATGGACATCCTCTTCACGCATCTACAACATTAACTTTCGACGATACGAAATCCTGAGAGAAGTCATGCGTGTGTTGTACCTGAGACCTGAGCAGATCCAGTCCAGACTTGATCTCCTGGCCAAATATGACATCACATCCCGCAAGTTGGAGACTACCATTCATGCAGCGAACTTGATCGTAGCACAGATGTCAATTGTGCATGAGTGCTACCGTGTAGTTCTCAAGGATCAGCTGCAAGCCAGAGGTGTTGTAGACCCCATACTACTACCACCACCAACCACAGTGACTCCAGCCGCACCGCAACTTCCAAAGCCACGCGAAAGGAAGACCAGACCGAAGCCACAGCCGGTACAGGCACCTCAACTTCCACCGCCACAGCCGCCACCTAGCATCCTGCAACATACGGTTCAGGAAATGCTTCAGCGGCCCTTCACTTCCGCAGCATACTCCGACCTGCAAAGGGCGCTCGAAGCCATCGTCCAACAGGAAGGTTCGACAACGTCATCAGTCACTTCTATGCCCCGACAACGCCCTGGCGCCCCCAGGATGGGGCCCCACCATCCATTTCCCAAAGGCAACCTGAGCGGGGAGGACAGTCCAGGAGAAGAACTCCAGAACGGCGTGCAGGCCGACGGGCAGAGGAAACCACTCGTTGTCACTTTTGTAAAGAACGACATTCGTCCTCGAGATGTGACGTCTATCGGCGACTGAGTAGGAAGATGGAATTGAACGCGACACGAGGAGGTTGTTCCCTTTGTTGTGCCAGACATGCTGAAGAGGACTGTCCCCACCGCGGAAGGGAATGCAGGAGATGCAAATCTACGGAACACGAAACGTCTTTCTGCACCGAGAACCCGCATGGAATCAACGATATTGGTCGCTTGGAGTATGGTTTGCATCTCGAGCAGTATAAGGCCTTAGCGGAAATGAACCGGCGAGGGGCAAAGGTCAAGAGATCGCCTCGCAGGTAAGTTGCCTTTTCCACATTTTACGTTCTACCTCATTTGTCTTTTCTTTTCCTCAATTTACGGTTTTCGGGGTGAGCCTTAAGCTCACTCCCTTGTTTTTTGTTGCCAACTTTATTTTAGGTTGACACTATGGAGCACTCATAGAGAGTGCTGCCCTTTGGTTTCTCCCCACTATGCTGATCTCCCACAACTCACGGTTTTTTAGTTTTTCTTTTAGTTTTGCTTTTGTTTTTGTTTTTGTTTGTGTTGTTTTCGGCGGACCTTAAGTTCGCCCTATATGTCGTTGTCAACTTTGATTTAGGTTGACTACGATGTCCACACTCTGCGTCTACTTGTTGCCACAACTGTCGATTTTTGGGGCCACGGAGGGAGACGTGTTGACTCTTTTTGGATTTGGGATTCCCTTCTTTCGCTTTTGACTTGACCCTGGGTTCTTTTGTGTCGCGAGGAAAACTCTCCCCCTCGCTATCTAAATTCTTTCCCCTGGCTGAAAAACCGCGCCACGTAGGCTAAATTAATACTTTTTGATTCTTCAACGTCGTCACCTGCCATCGTTCACCAATGTCGAGCCGCTGTACGTTACGCCAATCCGAAGTCCACGTCAACGCCTGCCCATGATCGAATGGTCCAGATGTCGATGCTCAACTGCCGAAGAGGACCCACCAGATATCCAACGTAGCGCCCCCGACGACTCTTCTTGCTTACCCACGAGGCAGCCGGCTGTCACCGCGACAGGAAGTAGGCCCGCGCGAACAACCTAGGGTTTCTTGACTCGTAGGTTGCTGTACGTTTAACTCGTAGGGTCGCAGGTGACGTGGTAGATCGAAAGCCTACCTCCGAATCTTTTTCTTGTTGCCCGGAGTGTCGCGGATTGCGCGACTTCTTCAAGGAGTCCGCTTCTCGTGCGCGAAGGGGTCCTAAAACGCCAGTCCTCGCGCGCTGCCCCGCTCTCTCGCTCGCTACTTATGCCGCAACTCACCTGCCAAGTCACGTACGCCACATGTGTCTACTCGCGAGCGGTCGGATTTAACTCAGTCCAATTATCGATCGATCCAGCAGCGCCGTCTTTCCAACTCACGCGAAGAACACCACCACGCACGGAGAACTGGCACGTCGCCTCGAGGTAACCCGGTTGGTGCTTCTTGCTTGCCGCAGGGCAAAGGAGTACCTCCGCGGGGGGTTTTCTTTCTACCGGCCCCTAGGTAACATCTTGGCCGGCGTGTGCTCATCCCATTGTAATGAGTTGTTTGTGTGTTGGTTAAGATCCGGATAAATGGTGGGCACCTTAAGAGTCTTAGTGTTTTGATTGAGTGGTGGGCTTAGTGCTTAGGCCTTAGCCCCAAAAATATCTGTGTGCTGTTTATGTTTGTTGTGGTTTTACGATGTGTTGTGTCCTGGAAGGTCCCATCAGTCGGAGGACGGGCATGATCCATGGTAGTGCCCAAGTTGCTGAGAATCCACAACTGCCGACAGTGTGTGGGGCGGCTTGAGGAGCTGGCAGTTGAGATTGGGGGGCTAGGTTGGTAGCATAGGGCCTCTAAGATGCTAGTGTATCCGTGTTTGGCAGGCCATAAGAGCGTGGCGCAAGCTAGCTACCATTTCACACGTGTCGGTACTTCTAATCATGGATGGCGTCCTCAGCTCCCCTCGCCGATGCAGGAGAGCACTTACCACTGACGGTGGGAGCTGGGGATCCCAATCCGCGACACAAATCAAATAGCAAGTAATACCATATGTTCTTAACAATAAATTCATGGAATGCCGTGTACCAATGTATCAAATAAAAACGAGTGAACAATAATTTGAAAACATTTGCAAGCGTAGAAATTCGCTTCACTTGCTGCACTTTTGAAAGATTATGACTTAGTTCTTTTTTTATGGGAATCGCTATTTCTCCCGCAAAATATTGTCTCAAACGGGTATCGAACCCTGCTGGCATGACTAAAATCCAAAAAATAAACACTTTCAAAAGCTCAAATGCTACTAAAGGCATGTATCTTATATATAAAGCTGAATGTCTGTTTGTCTGTTTGTCTGTCTGTATGTCTGTATGACTGTATGTCTGTCTGTACGTATGTTCCGAATAGAAAATTCCATTTCTGAACCGATCCGGACCAAACTTGGCACACATACACTTCGGTCCCCGGCGGGTGTCATAGGCTACTTTTTGTCATCGATCGATATCGATTTTATTGATTTTTGCAAAAGTTGAGGGCTGGGAGTTGGCACAGGGGGGTAATCAAGCATGCTGATTACAATTATATTAATGACAGGGCCGGGCGGAGCCGAGTAAGCCATCTAGTGTGTGATAAAGATGTTGGATGTACCGATTGGTTTGGACATCCTGCTTCCGAAGGCTCACTGAAGACTCGCACACTCGACAAAAGCGCACATGTAGATCAACGATGACAATCAATAATTCTTAAATCTTTTTGTAACGCCATTTATGCGACCCTTACAATTTATATGTACTTTAGATAAGCCCTGCTACTGCTGTGCGAAATCTGGTGTTATTTTATGAACTGCAGATTTTCTTATGATTTTATGTATGGTAGCAAAAAATGAGAAAAGGGGGATCGTATCTGCGCCTGATCTAAATTTTTTCGGAGCTATTGCAGCTTGTTAGCTGCAAACTTGCGTTTTATAACTTTTCTGGTAAGTTACAAGTTTTCGCTTTTTAGGATCGCATCTAAATTTGCAAGAGCCTGATCTAAATTTTTTCGAGCTCACTGCTCCTAAAGGGCTGAAACTTTTTCTATGAATAGTCTGAGCACTATGCTACAGAACCTGTTCTTTGCAGCCTCTCAGTCTTTTCCTGGCCGTAGTTACGAATTTTCAAACTACCGTGCTCAGGCACGTTTTTGATGTCGTTCTGGACGGCGCTAAAGCGGTTTTTTTTCGCAGGAAAAACTGTGGAAGAGGTAAGAACTAAGCTTCTTAGTCGAAAACATCTTTTGTAGTTTAAGAATGTCATTTTGTTCTCCGTGTAAAATTTGTGTCGCATACGGGAATCGAATTTGCTGGTCTGAAGTATGCCTGAACATTCAAAAAAAACTTGCAGAATCACAAACATTATTGAAGGTGTGTATGTGTGCTACAGATGCTGGGCGCACCCACTTGCCTAGAAATTCTGCTTCCGAAACCTCACTGAAGTTCTCACGCAGGTGTTTTTTGAGATTGACATTCGTTTATGCAGGTTACCGCGAGAAATGTGGGCAGGGGAGGTAAGGGGGATAGATGGGGGAGGGGGGGGGGGGGGGGAGGGAGGGAAGGGGGGGGGAGGGAGGGAAGGGGGGGGTCGTACGGATGGGTATGTTCAGGGGGGGTCGTAAATGAGGGTCCAGAATCGCATCAACACGCTTGACCCTGGTACCAAGGCACCAAGGAAGTCGCATGACCGGTATAATTCTTCCCGAAACCCGAATGCAAATAAGTCTTTTCTTTTGACGACTTCATTTAAATAATTTCTCTTATAATGTTAATACTTTGCCTTTCTTCTATGTGTATAACTTTGCAAAGTTCCACACTCTCTTCCGAATAGGTCAAAGTTTGTTATCATCTATCAATTGTCGAAAAATCAAATATGACAATTACTACACTTCTCTTATTCGTCACCGTCAAAAAAGTCACCGAGTTCCACCGAAGTTCTCCAGAATCTGCGCCGCATCGTCATGTCTTGGGTTAGAGTGGACAAACTCTCAATGCAAAGCTACCTTTCAATCCAACTTGCGAGGCACACCTTCTGATATACTGAAATGCCCATCTGGAAAGGCAAGAGCACGATAGGCGTTCAAATTTCATGGAGCTTTTTTTCGCTTCAGATGCGTTACTTAGAGTGTTAATTTATTGCACACAGGAGGACCTACCGGCGACAAGATTCTTTGAACTCTCTCCGCCTACAATATCTAAACAAGCACTTTTTTGTAAGTAAGTTTGTTTGCATGCCGGAGGCCTCTGCCGCATGCCGCCTTAAAAACGAACCGAACCTTTGCTTTGCTTATAATTTTTTCAATGTAAATTGTATCTTCACTCCAAAACTTTTATACAAAGGAAAAAGGTTTTATAATCCTTTTCCTTGGGTTGTGTTATAACCCTACACTTCATTGATGGCGTAATATGTTTCTGTCGCAAAGCGCACCCTTAAGCAAACCGGCACGCTAACAATTTATTGTCGCACTGGGCATTCGGCACTTCGTCTCATTCGCGGAGGGGAAGAGGGGGTGGGAGAAGCGAGGTGGAGGTAAGAAGAGGGAGGAGAAGTAGAGGATGAGAGAGGGAGGGTAAAAGCTTTTATTATTTCTCTTCTGTTTACCTTTTACTTCTTATTCTAGGTTGGACCCACAATCTCACACAAATTAAAGGGCATAAAGCCAATGAGAAAGGAGTGATGGCTCCAAGGATGTCAAACGGAACTTTGTAAAATTTTCATGCAATGGGGGACTTCGTTTCAGAAACTCTTCGGTTCCACTCGTGCCAAACACAGAACTGGGGGTGACCAGAAAAGTTGTGAAAAAAAAAGATGTTCTTTTCGTGTTCAATCACTTCGATGAATATTGTCCTGAATAATCTGAAAATCAAGCTTGGTAGTAAGCGTGTTGAAACTCAGAGTTATAAGTCCAGTCATCTCTTATTGTCTCTGAGCTGATGCACTTCTGCAACAGGTGCTCTGGAAACCTATGATATGATAAGAAACCCGTAATGGGCAGTTTTTTCTTAGTAAGGGAAAATAGCCCAAAGCATTTTACACAAGAAACTGCGCCATCAAGCGCGCAATTCGGATCCGGATAACTCTGAATTCGATGCGTGCTCCAACCTACCGATGTCAGAGATAACTCTGAGTGTGGTTAGAGGAAGAGAGAACTTTGCAAAAGAAAGGTGCAGTTAAAAATTCGTTTTGTATTAAAAACTCCGAGATGGCGACTTCCATTTAAAGTTACATGAAAACGCATAAAAGGAAATGTGACCATTTTCTGCAGTGACATGTGACATCTGACGAGGTTATGGTAGGTCTTTGGTAAGTGACCCAAAGTGACAGAACTGGCTGAAACTTGGCATAATGGGATTATTCGAAATGCAGATCACGATAAGTTCAATTACTACGTACAGTGGGGTCGAGCAATTACGGTAGGTGTAAGGTAAGTGGGATGAAATCACAAAAATGGTTAAAATTTGATCCAGTAGATTTTCGGCGCGCAGACCACAAGTTTACAAAACCTTTTATGCGGTGGTCTAGCAGGGTTATGGTAGGCATACGGTAAGTAGCAAACTCATAGAATGGTCTTGCTCAAAAGATTTATTCTGTGCGCAAATCTCAATCCATTCTTTTCATTGCTTATGCTATCCGTTTCCTCTATTTGTCTGCAGCTTGTTGCGCAAAAGATCAAACCGTGCGAAAAATCACCACCTACAGAAATGAAATTAGTGAGGCTGTATGATACAACATGTTTTGACATGCAGTGTTAGTGGAACGAATGCGCTGAAGCAAAGCAAAGCGAGGGTGTCGTATACTTGAGTCCGAATCGAATAAGAATTTGATCATGCGAATGAAACATTCGAATATATTCGTTCGCATTCAAAATAGGATCGTGCTTTTCCATTTTTGAATAAAATTCGAAACTCGAATAAATAAAAAACCAGGATTCGAAAAAAATTCGGAAACTCAGTCCAATACAAAGGCGAAAATAGATTTCATTCGGATGTTTTATTCGAATTCTATTCGTAATCCTTGCGCACATCAATCTCTTTCAGACCATCTGAAGAAGATTTTTTCGGGCGTCGCATAAGAATTTATATCATGTATACTTCCACTGTAGATCACTGAATAGGAGATAAATTATGACGTTTTGCTAATGTATAAACCGAAGTAATCTTCTTTAACGGCTCCTAACTTTTAAACCATCTCATAGCAAATCGCGAAAACAATACTGCAATAATGCGCAAAATTTTCTTCAAATAAAAATCACAATTTGTTATGACCCAGCTCGGAAAATGCCTATCTTGACTGATTTCCTTCAATTGTTTCCAACTCTCGAATTTTCTCAGATTAATTCGTGGCGGAGTTACAACTGCAAAAAACATGGATTCCTCTTTCAAACAAATTTTTTGAGGAAATCCATCGCGAGAAGGGTTATGATTTCTTGAAAATGATGCGCAAGAACTTCCGGATCAACCTAACACTTTATCGATGACCGATTTTTGGGAAATCTTGGGCTACGGAGCTGGGAGTTGGTATAGGGGTGTGACGGTGCTGATTATGAATGGATTAGTTATAACCGGGTATACAACAAGTTTTAGATATGGTTGCTCAAATATTGGATAAATCATTCGAATGTTTACTTGAAATCGATTCCCAGTGCTCGAATATAATCGATATTCATTTATTAGATACTTTCAATTTTTCAATTTTATTCGAGATTCATTCATTCGGAAAATTTTGTTTCTGATGAACTTTGCCGCATTGAAAAATATGGATCTTTTAGAAAGTTATAGCACGACAAATTGGGAACTCGCAAAACGCGCATTACTTTTGCACCAACCTAATAGCTTCATTCGTTAAAAGTTAATAGAGCTTCATACAACCGCATCGAAATCACAATTTCATTGCACCTACTTTTTTGGCCAGAATGCAAGCGCGAATGTAGGCATTCTTTTAGAAATTTGACTATTATATGTAATAGAAATTGTCTACATTACGCATACTTTGCTATTTTCTTAGAAAATAACCTAGATTGAGATTTAGGCGCCTCAACATGAGTGATGGTTTTGGCCATTCTGTGGCCCATGAATTTCCTTTGAAGAAAGCAATCGCCAAAGTTTTGTTTATTTCTGAAAGCTTAAGGGTGAGTACTCTGCGTTGATACCACTGCTT
>CATQJL010000223.1:79253547-79320221 GCA_958299035.1 Cylicocyclus nassatus
TAATTAATAACCCAGGCCGGAAAAGGATGGCTACATAAAATTATGAGCGACGAAAGCAGAGTCAACGCGCCCTCAATCTGCGAGTGCGACAATTTGTGGGGTACATGTCGCTGAAATTTTTCGGTATTGCAGCTTTAGCGAAGGTGGCTCCTAATAGGGTTATATGACACTTCAGGGCCTGCTGATAATTTTACGCAGCTATAATTGCGATTTGTTCCAAAGGACCCTCTGAGATGCTCGTTTATATGGCAGAAACACCTTCCAGAACACTGCAAAATATTAGCTTTCACTTTTCTGGATCTGAACTTTCTGAAATAAACTTGAACCTACCTCAAGAAAGATGTGGTCTTGGCAAACATTGCGCACAATGATGGTTTCCTCAACGGTTTTACGCTCAAATTTAAGCTTAGAGAATACAATTATTCGAAAATCGCGTTTTCGTATGTCGAATTTAGAGCTGCGTAAACTTCCCCACAAAGCGTCTTCTGCAATTTCGGTGGGATCCCAGAAACTAGAAGACTTCCTCTACAGATCCATATATGGCAACCCTTATCAGCCCCTGGCACCTTCTTAAAATATGGTATCAACATCAAAGGCGCAAAAAGGAAAAAACTTTTCGAATGACCTAATACAACGCGCTTATCAAATCCTTTCACATTTTTAATGGTTTGAGCTCTAACCACGAAATAGCTTTGATATTCAATTGGGCAGCTGAAGCAGACGCAAGCACCATATTCAGTGCAGTGGGAGTCGTTCGACAAAGCGAACATAATATCTGCAACGAGCGTCACAAGCGCTCACGGAGGAATTTCGACGAGATATGCGATCTTTACATTTTGGGCAAAATTCATGACGACGTGTTTTCGTAGGCTGTAACTCGGCGAATTTGCTGTTGATACCATATTTTAAGAAGGTGCCAGGGGGCTGATAAGGGTTGCCATATATGGATCTGTAGAGGAAGTCTTCTAGTTTCTGGGATCCCACCGAAATTGCAGAAGACGCTTTGTGGGGAAGTTTACGCAGCTCTAAATTCGACATACGAAAACGCGATTTTCGAATAATTGTATTCTCTAAGCTTAAATTTGAGCGTAAAACCGTTGAGGAAACCATCATTGTGCGCAATGTTTGCCAAGACCACATCTTTCTTGAGGTAGGTTCAAGTTTATTTCAGAAAGTTCAGATCCAGAAAAGTGAAAGCTAATATTTTGCAGTGTTCTGGAAGGTGTTTCTGCCATATAAACGAGCATCTCAGAGGGTCCTTTGGAACAAATCGCAATTATAGCTGCGTAAAATTATCAGCAGGCCCTGAAGTGTCATATAACCCTATTAGGAGCCACCTTCGCTAAAGCTGCAATACCGAAAAATTTCAGCGACATGTACCCCACAAATTGTCGCACTCGCAGATTGAGGGCGCGTTGACTCTGCTTTCGTCGCTCATAATTTTATGTAGCCATCCTTTTCCGGCCTGGGTTATTAATTACAGCAAAAAATTGGCAAAGTGCGGCTATAAGAAGCGACAATGTGGTAAATCATTTGGAATAAGCATTGAAAGCATGACCAGAACAATCTGTCATTCCAAAAGGTTGATGCACTCAAATTAATGTAATCCTGCTGGTCTTGTACGCTATAAACTTGCTAAAATGCGATTGTACTGTAAGAGCAGAGTAGTGTGATGTCGCTCTGAAGACTGTTTGTCAAAATTTCAAAAATGAGCAGACTTGCACGTATAAGCAATGAGAGATGCCATCCACGCCCATGACTCCGCCGAACCACATGTAAAAAAGTGGCTCTCACAAAAGGGGTTGACTGCGCACCGAGGTTCCTGTTTATCTTTCAAACTCTTTAGTCCTTCCTTTACCAGTCACTGAATTTTCCAATTCCTCGGTGCCTATTAAAAAATAATAGGACCTAATAGAGATTGACTAATCAGAAACGCCTTTTCAGGCTTTAGTGATTCCTCTGAGATCATTTCGCAAGAGAAAAGCACAAGAGCACTATAAGAGTGTAACAAAAAATTTGCTGAACACAATGCAGTTTATTTGATGGAAAAAGGTTGAATCAGAAAAAAATTGTGCTCGTTTGAATTTGGAGGTGCAAAAACGAAAAAACTTTCCGAATGACCTAATACAAGCGCTCACGGAGGAATTTCGACGAGATATGCGATCTTTACATTTTGGGCAAAATTCATGTGGACGTGTTTTCGTAGGCTCGTAACTCGGCGAAAAAACAGACTGGAGCCTGAGTAATGCACCATTCGATAGCACAGTTCCTAGTAACTTTGACTGAGAAAAGCAAGCAGGCAAGGTTTCTGACAGATACGCGAGAAGTGCGGCCAAAGTTAAGTACTTTCGTGATGAAGTTACAGTTACCTCATCGTATCTCTCCAAAAAGACCCTGTAATCCTCAAAGACCACAATTTTCGTAAAGAGCGTGTTCGAAAACCTCTATAAGCGAAGTTTCCTTACAATTCAGGAGCATCAACATTTTGACCAAAATCCATCGGCGAGCTTCTGGAGCGTAAAACGAGAAAAAATGGAATAACCCGAACATATCGGAAAACTTGCTCACAGAGGTTATCCGACCTGCTGATTTCGAAACTCACATCTGCTTAGCAAGATAGCTTCGTATCCTGCGGCTACGGCGAGTAGAATTTGGGACGACAAGATTTTTCCACAATTCACCAGCCGTTCTATTTTCTTTGAAAAGAAACCTGCGGCTACTATTTAGCACATCATAATCTACAGAAAAAGTGCTATCGAAAGATCCTTGCTGGAATTTACTCGGGACAATGCTCGCTGCTTTACACCTTCGCGAAAAGACGTCCTCAGAAAGATTCAAGAATACTAAAATCGAAATATCAAGGACATGCTGTATATAGGAAGATTCGCCTTGATGAGCTGAGCAAGGCTCTGCTCTCGGATTCAAAATATACTCATTCCGAAGGAAGTTATGGCGAGTAGAAGTTGAAAACGCGCGATTTTTCCAAAATTCACCAACGCTTCTATCTCCTTTGGAACGAAGTCTGAGCCTATTTTCTAGCGCACAATAATCTACAAGAACAGTACTATCGAATAGTACTCAGTAAAGTCTTCTATGTTGGGTAGGCTTTGCTTCACATATTCGCGAAAGGACCTCCGCAGAACAAATTGAAAAAACTGCAAACGGAATATCGAAGACATCGTACCCCCACTTCCAATAAATCAGAAGATTCTCCGCGCCGAGCTGAATCGAATGGTGGCTTTGGATTCAGAATTCGTCCACTCTGAAGCGAGATATGGCCACGCGACGCAATTTGTGTAACGTTTTCAGACGTGCTAATTTTACAACATATCTTTGCATCAGTTTTTGGAGCTTTCTTGATGGCGTATTCACATTTCTGACAAACATTGGAAAAAACAGTGGTTATCCTAAATATGAAATAACTTATGAAAGAAGCACTATACTGAAGTGCAAACTTCATATTTTTCTAATTAGCGACCTCGATTAGCCCAACTTAAGACTTTCTGGCTTGTTTGGCTTTCTTTCTGGGGCAAAATACTGCTTTTAATGACTTAAAATCTTCCTCGAATTTCTTACCGTAATCCTACAGTAATGAAGAGCGACTGATAATTCACTCTAGACTGTAAATCTAACTTGAGCCTCGCTCTACAGAATGGTACCTGAGACTTGGCGAAAGACTTGAAAGCAAGAAATTTGTTAACGATCAAACAGTGTGCATATCTTTTTGGGACATCCCGTATATTAGGTCGGTTCAAAAGTACTTTCCGTTTTTTTCAAACTGCAATAAAATCAGGTGGAATATGAGCAAACAAATGCTCTGAAAATTAGACGCAGCTTTATTTCCTCTTTCCACCAGCCATGTTTTTTGGGACCATTTACCTTTGTGGTTTCTGTAAAAATCGCCGAACTTTCAAAGCCCTAGTTTTTACCATGCCCAACTTTGGCAATTTTCCAAAATCTTCATTGCGAACTTTTGAAACGACTTTGATAGCTGTTAGATAGCGTGAGCAAAGTGCAATACAGTGGAATTGTGGCACCTAAAACTGACTTTTCAAAATGTTGAAAATTATGTTTCTGATACTACCAAATTCCACTTTTGGTCATCCCAGATTCACAGAACATAAAACTGCGCACAACTAAGGTGTCATTCGATGCTGCTTTTTCTACCCTTTCTGGGAGGATTTTTCTCTATTTAATTGGTGGTGTTCGGCAATAAAACTATCATAATTAGTGACTTTTGACCCCCCCTCCCCCCAGGCTGTATCCGCAAAATGTCAATTTTGATATTTTGAAGCGGAAAACGCTCTATTGCTTTGTGAAGTTAGTGTGTAACCATAATCGAACTTTGCAAGTATCAAATTCTGACGATCTGTTAGTGTTTGGAGCCTTTGTATAATTTGCGACTTCCCAAAGTTGAAGATTTCGAAAAAGTTATCCTAAAAATACTAAGAAGCCAATGAAGATGCGAGAAAATTGCATTGCACTTTGTTTACGTTATCTGACTGCATTCAAAGCTTTTCCAAAAGTTCAAAATGAAGATTTTTAAAAATTGCCAAAGTTGAGCATGGTAAGAACCGTGTGTTTGAAAATTCGGCAATCATCACAGCAACCACCAAGGCAAATGTCCAAAATGTGACGGGTGGAAAGAGAAAGCAAAATTGCCTCTGATAGTTCTTAGAGCATTTGCCTGCCTTTATTCCACCTGATTTTATGGCAGGTTGAAAAAACGGAAAGAACTTTTGAAGCGACCTAGTACTTGATGTAAATTGCAACCAGACACGGATACAACTCCGAGTTTTAGTATAGTAATATGACTCGCTGCCCGCTCACAGCATTTCGCAACCCGTTCACACTTTGCTTTCGCTACCCACTGCCGTCTGGTCGCTGCCAACTGCTATCGCTGCTTCATCGTCGCCTGTCAGCTGCTTAGCTTAACCTCTAACATGATATGCATTCATATTCTGACTTCTACAAGTTATGACCGTCCGCTGAAAACCTATGGCAACCCATTCACTGCATTTTTCGAGTTATCGCAGCCCGCTCGCTGACCTATGGAAGAAAGTGCTTGTTATCGCTGCCCGCTGAGAGCATCCAATTGTCTGAGTAAGTAACTGATACATATCAATATACAACCGGGCATGCAGAGGAAATAACGAGTCAGGCAATAAGTGCAGGATGGTGCCATTTAGCAAGATCTGACAGAACGGCCACATCTCTGCCGCTGGTATATACACTTAGATATAAACAGGCGAACTCTTGCTGGCTCGTACACACGTATAGACGCGACGCCAAAGATGAGGTCGAAGCAGCTTTACTACGAGCCAATGCCGCACGAGGGACGGCTTCAGTGGTGTTAAATCGATTTCCGTTCGACTCGATCGGCTGCTCCTAGAGGTATAAAATTTGAAACTAAGCGAGGTGCCGTTTCTGCTCTGTATTGTCACTAATTTGTACTGAAGTAACCATATCAGTGTGACCTTGGCCCGTAGTAAAGTTCCGAAGTATGTCGCAATGTAAAGAAACCAAGGGCACGACGTGTCCGAGTAAAGGACGTGCTGCTCACGACCACTGTTTGGGCACCGCAAAACTTGGGCGCGCAAGCGCGATCAAACTTTTCGGCGATTGTTTGCAGCGCTCACTGCCACTGCGTTACTGATATCTTTTCTATGTCAACAAAATCAAAGCTGGCGAAGCAAAGGTAGGCAGACAAGACAATCGCTTGCAACATCTGCCAAGCAAATCTATCAAGCTTTGATGCGTGTTATGTAGGTTGCAAAGGTATGCATAGCCATCCCATGTTTACTATCAAGGTGAATAGTGACGACAGCTACAAGTGTGAGCAGCGCAGCGCCAGTGTTGGACGCCGCCGAGCTAACAGTGACGGATACGAGTAGCATGTGGGCGAACGTTTTGCAAGTTGCGCTCATTTGATTTTTTTGAGTTAGTGAACGGAATTTGCTGATTTTCTTTGGTAAAAGGGGAGAAACGACAATTTAAAACATGGAATATTGACAATACACAAGACGAAATGGAATTTTGTAAAGCCATCATTACTTTGGCTGGTAAAAGACGAGCTATTGCATCTTATATATAAAGCTGAATGTCTGTTTGTCTGTCTGTCTGTATGTCTGTATGTCTGTCTGTCTGTGTGTACGTATGTTCCGAATAGAAAATTCCATTTCTGAACCGATCCGGACCAAACTTGGCACACATACACTTCGGGCCCCGGCGGGTGTCATAGGCTACTTTTCGTCATCGATCGATATCGATTTTATCGATTTTTATCGATTTTTTTGCTGAGTTCACCTACGGGGCTGGGAGTTGGCACAGGGGGGTAATCGAGCATGGGGATTCCGAATACAATATTGGTTTTCAGGATTATCGATTACTTTTATCGATTTTATCGATTTTTTGCAAAGTTTGAGCTACGGGGCTGGGAGTTGGCACAGGGGGGTAATCGAGCATGCTGATCATCCCCAAGGGGGGTGAGCAGCATGCTCGATTACACCCCTGTGCCAAATTCCAGCCCCCTAGCTCAAATTTTTAAAAAATCGATAAAATCGATAAAAGTAATGGACGATCTTAAAAACTAATATTGTATTCGTAATCTGCATGCTCGATTACCCCCTGTGCAAACTCCCAGCCCCGCAGGTCAAACTTTACAAAAAAATCGATAAAATCGATAAAAGTAATGGACGATCCTGAAAACTAATATTGTGTTCGTAATCAGCATGCTCGATTACCCCCCTGTGCAAAATCCCAGCCTCGCATGTCAAAATTTACAAAAAATCGATAAAATCAATAAAAGTAATCGATAATTCTGAAAACTAATATTGTATTCGGAATCTTCATGCTCACTTCCCCCCCTGTGCCAACTCCTAGCCCTGTAGGTGAACTCTGCAAAAAAATCGATAAAAATCGGTAAAATCGACATCGATCGATAACGAAAAGTGGACTGTGACACCCGCCGGGGCCCGAAGTGTATGTGTGCCAAGTTTGGTCCGGATACGGCGGAGCCGGGTAAGCCAGCTAGTTAGCCATAACGCTATACGGTTCCCTTCCTCTAATTAAAAGGGAAGCGCTGAGCACACAGCTAATGAAAAGCAATTCAGCAAGTATAGGTTATAAACATTGTCGGTCCCAGGATTTTCGTCCGGGGGGGGGGCGGTAAATTTTTTTTCAAATGAAGCTGCGTGGCGTTAGCCACGCACTCCAAATTTTTTTGGGGTGCGCCTCAAAATTTTTCCTGGCCCCAGGACCCTAAAATCTAGAAAAAGGGGGCGTGGCTGACGCCACGCCCTCGAATAAAATTTTTTTACAGGGCTAATTTGAATTTTCAAAAAATTTTAAAAATTATTTTAATTGTTAACAAAAATAAACAAGTCATTTGCACATTTTTATAACCCATATAGGTCAATTTCAAAAATTTCGCGACCCATTCTCGGGGGGGGGGGGGGAGGAGGCGCCTCCCCCCCTCCGCCACCCCCCTTCCCTCGGTACGCCACTGGTTATAAATGATGCTAAGATGATAAAACAAAGGTGATTGAGACATGCAGAAAATTTGGTGTCTAAATGGGTTGCGGCGTAAGAATGAAAAGAAAAAAATGGTTTAAACACTACAAGATACAAATAATTCTGATGTAATTTTTAGTTGAACTAAACTCACCTTTCTCAAATTACAAAGAACATGGCAGCAGAAATGCTCAGAAATAAGGAAAAGTCGCTCAGCGCGTTGATATTTGGCGCTTATCAGCTGTTGATATCGATCGCATTTGGTGTTCAACCTAGTGCTGTGTGCCTACGGTCCTTGCGCACAGAACGAACACGGCGTAGTCAACCCCTAGTCGGTTGCGCCTTCCTGCGTCTCCGCGCTGGGCCCACTATTTTTATTTCTCTGCCCCCTTACCTGACGATGTTCGCGACGTGCCCGTCCTCTGCGAACGAAAACGGGCACGTTCTGCAGTCACGACGTTCAGCGTTTTCGCCGCGCGGCCGTGGTTAAAGATAGGTGCGCAATGAATCGCGGCCGAAACGACACGTGCTGGGTACGTGCGGTATTTCGAACGTCGCGACCATCAGGACGGGGGGATTACTACGAGCCCTTGCTTCACGCATTTTGTCCGCATCGGGAGCGAGGCCAAAAATGTGCCGCACTCGGGTTCGTAACAAACAGGGCGGCACATATTTTGCATCCATCTTGTTCCCAACGTGTTCAGAATTTGCCTAGGCTTCCTAGTTGCTGGCCAACCCTCTGCTCCTTACGGGGTGACTGGTTGTATCGTCCGAAATTTTGATTTGCGATGTACTGGAATTTTACGGGCGCAGAATACTCTTGTCACTTGACACCATATCAGCGAAGCTGCATTCGTCCCAGCAAGTGTGTCAGTGATCGTTTGCAATCCGGAGTTACAAATGAGTCCAGTCATTTGAAAGTAATGGTTTTCTTCGGTGCCTCCGTAGATGCTGGTTGTTCCGTAGGTTTACTCCCCGCATTAGAGTACCCAGACTTTCCGGCATTCAGTTGCAAGTCGTACTCGGATAGAGCCGTCTTTCATCTCAAGTTGTTTTTTCGAGCTCGTCCCTTGATTCGCTCGCTAGCTTGACGTTATCCGCTTAGAGGAGCGTCCACGGGTGCGGCAGCTGAATGTTCACCACATATTCATTAAATATGAAATGCAGAAGCGATAAAGCCAGCATTGATTCACTCATAATCAAAAGTGGCATCGACATTCCTGCCCCACAGCTTATGGCTCCCGTCGTGTTCGCATAAGAAAGGATAATCTAGCGAACCGTACTCTTCCAGGACGTCGTGCTTTCTCAGTGCATATCAAGTAATTGTCTGGTATATTACTTATGTTTCTAAAACTAAAAACGCTGAATCAAAACCCGCTTCTTCTAGTGGCGCTTCATTACTCATCGCACGGCCTGATGGCCTTAGGTACCAGCTCCTTTCACAAAACCGCAATGATTTTTGGATTGGTGTACCTTATTCCGGTTATGAATGTCGATTATATTAGGTTGGTGCAAAAGTAATGCGCGTTTTTTTAATCCTTGTTTCAGGACAACGTTTCTCTAACAAACTTCCTCCTTTGGGAAAAACTTATATACTTTCAAGAAGCTCCTTTCATGCTCTATCTAATGGTTGATAGGATCTTTTAGCTTCATTCGTTAGAAGTTAATAGAGCTTCATACAACCACACTCGAAATCACAATTTCATTGCACTTACTTTTTTGGTCAGAATGCAAGCGCGAAAGTAGGCTTTTTTGGAAATTTAACTATTACATGTAATAGAAATTGTCTACATTACGCATACTTTACTATTTTCTTAGAAAATAACCTTAGATTGAGATTTCGGCGCCTCATCATGAGTAATGGTTTGGCCATTCTGTGGCCCATAGATTTCCTTTGAAGAAGGCAATCGCCGAAGTTTTGCTCATTTCTGTAGGCGTAAAGGTGGGCCTCCTGCTTACAGTTTTTGCAGAAATGTGGAAGTTGTTCAGTACACAAAAAATCAAAATCTCCATATTTTAGGATTTTGAGACCTACGAAAAAATGTCGAAAAAAGCAAACAATTTTATATTATTATTTTTTTTACCTTTTTGCAAATCTTCTTTGCTTGAGCCCTTTTCGACTTTTTTGTATTACTGGCTTGCGGCTACAAGACAGGCTTATCATTCACACTAACAGATTTGAAGGAGATTGTAATTAGCTAAAGACGGAGTTAAAAAACTTTTTTTGCTTATCAATCCATATTTTTTGTGACCACAAGTGATCTGAGCATAGGTGGATGTGCGCTGTATTGAGAAATATTTGGTTCTCTAATCGTTTTCACCGCACTGAAGAATGTGGATTTTTTAGAAAGTTATAACACGTCAAAGTGAAAACTCGTAAAACGCGCATTACTTTTGCACCGACCTAATACTTGGGGAATTCGAATTTTTCACTGAATGAATGAATATCGAATTTATGAATGAATATCGAATATCGAATTCGAACAAATTCGAAATTCAAAATTTTTTGAATGAATGAATCTGAATAAAACTGGAAAATCGAAAGTATCTAATAAATGAATGTCGATTATATTCGATCACTGAGAATCGAATTTCAAATAAATATTCGAATGATTTATCGAATATTTGAGCAACCATATCTAAAACTCGTTGTATACTCGGCTAAAGTTAATCCATTTATAATCAGCACCCTCACACCCCTATACCAACTCCCAGCTCCGTAGCCCAAGATTTCCCAAAAATCGGTCATCGATAAAGTGTTAGGTTGATCCGGAAGTTCTTGCGCATCATTTTCAAGAAATCATAACCCTTCTCGCGATGGATTTCCTCAAAAAATTTGTTTGAAAGAGGAATCCATGTTTTTTGCAGTTGTAACTCCGCCACGAATTGATTTGAGATAATTCGAAAGTTGGAAGCAATTGAAGGAAATCAGTCAAGATAGGCATTTTCGAGCTAGGTCATAAAAAATTCTGGAAATATTTTTTATTTGTAAGAGAAAATTTTGCGCGTTACTGTACTACCGTTCTCGCGAATTGCTATGGGATAGTTTGAAAGTTAGAAGCCGTTGAAGAGAATTACTTTAGTTTATACGTTGGCAAAACGTCATACTTTTTTCGTATTGAGTGATCTACAGTGGAAGTACTTTGTATAAATTCTTATGCGATGCTCAAAAAATCTTTTTCGGATGGTCTGAAAGAGATTGATGTGCGCAAGGATTACATTTGAATAGAATTAAAACATCGAATGAAATCTATATGAAACTTTTTTATTGGATTATATTCGATTTCGGGTTTTTTGATTATTCGAGTTTCGAATTTTATTCAGAAAAAGGAAAACTCCGATCTAGCTTCGAATGCGAATATGAATGTTTCATTCGTATGATCAAATTTTTATTCGATTCAAACTCAAGTATACGACACACCCATCAACCTCGCTTTGCTTTGCTTCAGTGCATTTCTTTCACTAACACTGCATCTCAAAACATGTTGTATTATATTTTAGCCTCACTAATTTACACATCTATAAGTGGTGACTTATCGCACGGATAGGTCTTTTGCGCAACAAGCTGCAAGCAAATAGAGGAAACGGATAGCATAAGCAATGAAAAGAATGGATTAAGATTTGCGCACATAGTAAATCATTTGAGCAAGGCCTTTGAACTTATTCTATGATTCTGCTACTTACCGTATGCCTACCATAAGCCTGCTAGAACACCGCATGAAAAGTTTTGTAAACTTGTGGTCTGCGCGCCGAAAACCTACTGGATCAGATTTTAGCCATTTTGTGATTTCATCCCACTTACCTTATACTTATCGTAATTGCTCGACCCCACTGTACGTAGTAATTGAACTTATCGTGATCTGCATTTCGAATAACCCCATTGTGTCACGTTTCAGCCAATTCTATCACTTTGAGTCGCCTGCCACGAACCTATCGTAACCTTGTCAGATGCCATTACGGGTATCTTACCATATCATCGGTTTCCAGAGCACCTGTTGCAGAAGCCTAAAAGGTGCATCAGCTCAAAGATAATCAGAGATGACTATAATTGTAACTCTGAGTTTCGACACGCTTACTATCGAGCTTGGTTTTCAGATTATTCAGGACAATATTCATCGAAGTTTTACTGAGCACGAGAAGAGCATCTTTTATTTTTCACAACTTTTTGGTCACCTCAGTAGTTTGTTTGGCATGAATGGAACCGAAGAGTTTTTGGAACGAAATCCTCATCGAATGAAAATTTTACTAAGTTCTGTTTGACATTCTTAGAGCCAGTCACTCCTTTCTCATTGGCTTTATGCCCTTTAATTTGTGTGAGATTGTGGGTCCAATCTAGAATAAGAAGTAAAAAGTAAACAGAAGAAAAATAATAAAAGCTTTTACCCTCCCCTCTCTCATCCTCTACTTCTCCTCCCTCTTCTCACCTCCACCTCGCTTCTCAACCCCCCCCCCCTCTTCCCTCCGCGAATGAGACGAAGTGCCGAATGCCCAGTGCGACAATAAATTGTTAGCGTGCCGGTTTGCTTAAGGGTGCGCTTTGCGACAGAAGCATATTACGCCATCAATGAAGTGTAGGTTTATAACACAACCCAAGGAAAAGGATTATAAAACCTTTTTTCTTTGTATGAAAGTTTTAAAGTGAAGATACAATTTATATTGAAAAAATTATAAGCAAAACAAAGGTTCGGTTTGTTTTTGAGGCGGCAAGCGGCAGAGGCCTCCGGCATGCAAACAAACTTACTTACTTACAAAAAAGTGCTTGTTTAGATACTGTAGGCGGAGAGAGTTCAAAGAATCTTGTCGCCGGTAGGTCATCCTGTGTGCAATAAATTAACACTCTGAGTAACGCATCTGAAGCGAAAACTGAAAGCTCCATGAAATTTGAACGCCTATCGTGCTCTTGCCGTTTCTAGATGAGCATTTCAGTATATCGGAAGGTGTGCCTCGCAAGTTGGATTGAGAGGTAGCTTTGGATTGAGAGTTTGTCCACTCTAACCTAAGACATGACGATGCGGCGCAGATTCTGGAGAACTTCGGTGGAGCTCGGTGACTTTTTTGACGGTGACGAATAAGAGAAGTGTTGTAATTGTCATATTCGATTTTTCGACAGTTGATAGATGATAACAAACTTTGACCTATTCGGAAGAGAGCGTGGAACTTTGCAAAGTTACACACATAGAAGAAAGGCAAAGTATAAACATTATAAGAGAAATTTTTTAAAATTTGCATTACGGTTTCGGGAAGAATTATACCGGTCATGCGACTTCCTTGGTGCCTTGGTACCAGGGTCAAGCGTGTTGATGCGATCCTGGACCCTCATTTACAACCCCCCCCCCTTGAACGTACCCATCCGTACGACCCCCCCCCTCCCCCCTCCCTCCCCCTCTCCCATCTATCCCCCTTACCTCCCCTGCCCACATTTCTCGCAGTAATCTGCATAAACGAATGTCAATCTCAAAAAACACCTGCGTGAGAACTTCAGTGAGATTTCGGAAGCAGAATTTCTAGGCCAGTGGGTGCGCCCAGCATCTGTAGCACACATACACACCTTCAATAATGTTTGAGAATCTGCAAGTTTTTTCAAAGAATTTTCAGGCATACTTCAGGCCAGCAAATTCGGTTCCTGTATGCGAGACAAATTTTTGCACGGAGAAAAAAAATGACATTCTTGAACTACAAAAAAATGTTTTCGACTAAGAAGCTTACTTTCTACCGCTTGCACAGTTTTTCCTGCGAAAAAACCGCTTTAGCGCCGTCCAGAACGACGTCAAAAACGTGCATGAGCACGGTAGTTTGAAAATTCGTAACTACGGCCAGGAAAAGACTGAGAGGCTGCAAAGAACAGGTCTTGTAGCATAGTGCCCAGACTATTCATAGAAAAAGTTTCAGCCCTTGAGGAGCAGTGAGCTCGAAAAAATTTAGATCAGGCACTCGCAAATTTAGATGCGATCCTAAAAAGCAAAAACTGGGATTTTTGAGCTCAAAATTTTGTAACTTACCAGAGGAGTTATAAAACAGCCTGAAATTCTTACGATGAAAACTAGAGGGATGGTTTCGTATTACAGCAAGTTTGTAGCTAACAAGCTTCAATAGCTCCGAAGAAATTTAGATCAAGCGCAGATACGACCCCCTTTTCTCATTTTTTGCTACCATACATAAAATCATAAGAAAATCCGCAGTTTATAAAATAACACCAGATTTCGCACAGCAGTAGCAGGGCTTGTCTAAAGTACATGTAAATTGGAAGGGCCGCATAAATGGCATTACAAAAAGATTTACGAATTATTGATTGTCATCGTTGATCTACATGTGCGCTTTTGTCGAGTGTGCGAGTCTTCAGTGAGCCTTCGAGGATGTCCAAAACAATCGGTACATCCAACATCTTTATCACACAGACATGCCTTTAGTAGCATCTGAGCTTCTGAAAGTGTTTGTTTTTTGGTTAGTCATGCCAGCAGGGTTCGATCCCCGTTTGAGACAATACAGGGTGTCCCAAAAAGATGTGCACACTGTTTGATTGTTGATAACTCTCTTGCTTTCATGTCCTTTGCCGAGCTTGAGATACCATTCTTTAGAGCGAGGTCCGACTTAGATTTTCAGCATAAAGCGACTTATCAGCATCTCTTCATTACTGTAGGATTACGGTAGGAATTTCTAGGAGGATTTTAAGCCACTGAAAGCGGTGTTTTGCCTCAGAAAGAAAGTCAAACAAGCCAGAAACTCTTAAACTAGGTTAATCAAAGCCGCTGATTCTAAATATGGAAATAGCACGTCAGTACACTGTTTCTTTCATGAGTTATTTCAGATTTAGGGTAACAACTAATTTTCCAATGTTCGTCAAAAATGTGAATACGCTATCAAGAAAGCTCGAAAAACTGGTGAAAAGTTATGTAGTGAAATCAGCACGCCTGAAAACCTTAGTACACAAATTTTTGAATTTTTTTGAAATTATTTCGTCAAAAGGCTAATTCCACAGTGATGCTGTATGCTGAAAGTCCATACCGTGATCCTACAGTAACGAAGAGTGATTGGTAATTCGCTCCATATTGTAAATCTAAGCTTATCCTCGCTCTACAGAATGGTACCTCAAGCTCGGCAAAAGACATGAAAACAAGAGAGTTATTAACGATTAAACAGTGTGCACATCTTTTTGGGACACTCTGTATTTTGCGGGAGAAATAGCGATTCTCATAAAAAAAAGAACAAAGTCATAATCTTTCAAAAGTGCAGCAAATGAAGCGAATTTTTACGCTTGCAAATGTTTTCAAATTATTGTTCACTCGTTTTTATTTGATACATTGGTACACGGCATTCCATGAATTTTTTGTTAAGAACATGTGATATTACTTGCTATTTGATTTGCTTTCAATCGTACGGTTTTTTTTATCAAAAGCTACCCCCTCTTACGATCCCCCCCCCTCACCGTAGGCCTCCTTTACGACCCCCCGTTGCGACAGTCGCATCACATGCTTGACCCTGATTCAGAGCTTTATATTAGATTGTAACATAAGTCTTGTTACACTTTAACTTCTCACTGCGATAAGTCATGCATCTTATATAGTTTACAGGGCATCAGGGTACCGATCGATAGAGCAGAGCAACCTCTACAATATGTTGTGCAAAAGTTCGCACCAACTTTCATCCACTGCATGTTTGCATCCAAAATCTGACTCATACTGAAGGCTCATAAAATCGTTAAAAATTCATATCTTTGTTCAAAAAAACCCTGCGAATCTCCAACTTGCTCATAAAAATTGCACACTATATCAGACACTCATATGTACCGTTGCCGTATTTCCGCCTCATCTAGAAATCGAAAAAAGGAAATCTTTCCATGTGTTCTCGTCTTCAAACCTGGGCATCTTTGACTGTAAGTTGATGTTCTTATATTATATAATAGATATGTCCGTCACATCACCCTATATATATATATATATATATATATATATATACGTTTATACGTCTGAGGGCTTGTAGTTTACAGCTACACAGATAGAAACAGCATAACTTCGTTTTAAGAACAAGAAAATTTCCGTTTTTTTCGATTTCTAGAGCAAAAATACAGCAAAGGTATGAAACGGCAACGGTATATGAGTATCTGATATAGTGTGCAATTTTTATGAACAAGTTGGAGTTTCGCAGGATTTTTTTTGAACAAAGATATGAATTATCCGCGATTTGAGCCTTCAGTACGACTCAGATTTTGGATGCAAACTTACAGCTCAGATAATCGCCGTGGGCAGGCGTCCGCAAACTCGGGCTTTTCTGCAAGCGGTTAGTAGGATTCTGGGGCGTGGCCAAACCTTCAGCGAGAAGTACATCCTTTACTGTCTAAGGTTCTGCCAGCGGGCAGCAAAACAGAATTTTCTGCAAGCGCTCGTCAAATAATCTCTTTCAGCAAACGATGGCCGAACTTTCAGCAGGCGGTCGGACTTTTGTTACGCAGTTTCGGGCGTACGCAAAGGTAGTACTCTACATGAAAGCGGCGTCACCGTTGGTTTAATTACTCAAGTTTGAGGTGCTTTCTCTCAACGGAAAGTACCTGGGGGCTGCGCGGTCCTCCACAAAAGACCGTGCAGCCCTCGAAAATTTTGCATATTCTCGCGGAAAGAGAATGCGGCCATTGCGCTGCAGCTAATCTATGAAGAAACCGCGACTGTTCTCCAAGCATTCGTCTAAAATATCGCTAAAATTGCTCCAAATATCTGCAAGCGAACCGCAAGAAATCAGCGAACCATTTTTCCGGTGCTCGCCCACCCATAAATCGCATGGCCGCATGCCCCCGGCGATTATCTAAAGCGGGTCAAAGTCGGTGCGAACTTTTGCGCGCCATATTGTAGAGCTTGTTTTGCTCTATCGAATGGTGCTTTGAACCCCTATCGAAAATGTGAACTGCATGACTTATCGCCGTAAGAAGTTAAAGTGTAACAAGACTTATGTAACAACCTAATAACAATTTAAGTAACAGCTATTCAGCTAAGATTTTTTTGTAGAAAGATAGTTCTAACCTCTACTCTCAAATTCCAAGCAGTCAAGATTTTTGTGTCACCAAAAAAGCGCAGGTATTACCCTTTATGGTCAGACTTTGAAAAATCGCTTTTTTGAATTGCTAACTTTCGTTCTTAGCCTGCAGTGAGTGCACGAGCAGTAATTTGGTGGCTGGATACATGCAGACTGTGGCTAGGTGGCGAACCACAGAGGAATTGTGACCTGCTGACTCTAAAATCCTGCAGCCAAAAATGTGAAAATTTCCAGGCATTTGCGCGTGATAGTCAAACTTTGGACAATCTAGATCGCCCCGATTAACCATTTATGGCCGTGCAAATGGTTGGAAATTTGAAAATTTGTTGTGTATTTACCGAATCTGCACTTCACCCCTTTAGACTTTAGCTCGCTTTTCGGAGCATTTTTCGGAAATCCGAGGAAAAAATTTAACCATTCTTCTTTCCTGCACCATTTCGCTATCAGAAACATCATGCTTGAAACAGAGTCCCATCCGACTCTCCCTAATTTGCTTTTTCCAGTGGTCTATATATACAAACAAAAACTGACCTGTGACAATTCTACAAACTGCTAAAAACCACCGAACTATTTTTCAGTCAACCTAAATTTGATGAATTTTATGAAAGTCGAAATAATTCTGTAAAGACGTGCTTTTTTTAGGCATGGCTGAGGCTAGTTCCCTTTATCCACGTTTTTGTGGATTCAAATTTGCGCTAAACACTTTGAGCAACCTTCATAATATTCTTCTCGGAGTTTTTCTTTAACGAAATGCCTCTCATTTGGAACATTATATTACTCCTGCTCTTAAAAGAAACTCATCGCCTTTGTTGCCGTTGGGTAAGATTATCTAGATTGGATATGCATTTTCTTTGAAATAATAGCCCTCATTGTTAAAAAATTTCTTGCACCATCCAAATCAAACATTAGCAATGGATTATGTGTGTGCAAAACTAATGAGCGTTTTGCGAGTTCTCACTTGAAGTACTATAATTTTCTATAGAAAGAATTAGGTTGGCACATAAGTAATGCAACTTTCTGTATAACTTTTGTCTTTTTAAACGTAGCGTATTCATTTTCTGATAATGTAAAGACTATGAAGTAAACTGCAAATGCAGACATTTTTGCCGAATTTTGCCATCTTATGTGATTACGATAGGCTTACGGTACAACGGGAAAATTTTTAAACTGCGTCAGATTTTGCTGAAACTTGGTCTATGGGGGTTATTCTACATAATATTCTACATGCTGATGAAAAGGCCTCTTTTTTTATTAGTGACGAAAAATGGATATGATATTCGTGTTCCTCGTATTAGATTACCCCATATGCAAAGTTTTAGCGAATTCTGAGGTTTTGCAGCTTAGTTATTGACGGATGGCCTTCAAAATTTGACGCATTTGACTTGTTCTACTTCTCAAAGGCGCCTTAGACTAATTTGTACTTGTATTACATTCCTCTTTTACCGATACTGATGCGTCAGCTTCTAGCTACTACTGCATAAGATTCCAATTTGATATGTTTGATTTAGGTTTTGTACGGCTTCATGTTTGCCAAAAAACCGTGAAACTTAAACTTTTCAACAGCTTTTGAAAAATGTTGAAATTTTTTCGACTGCGTTATTAGTAAACGGTTTGCGCAGACATGATGGCAGAGGTTGTGAATGCTGCACTGAACAAGAAGAAAGTTATGGGAAAAGTTGCAAAACTTATTTGGCAGCCCAGTACATTTCTCGATGCTTTAGAAACCACCAGAAAGCAGCTTATCCTTCGCAATATTGCGCACGTTCAACTGCACTAATATTATAAAGCAGAAAGATATGGACCGAAAAACAAAAGTTTTTTCTGAGACCTCGTTTCTGACAGATCATAACTCCCTTTAAAATCTGTTATTATAGATGGTAAATAGCTTGACTTGTAGCCGCAAGCCAACAGTACAAATAAAGATGGAAAGGGCTTGGACGAAAAAATTTGCAAAGAATAATCAAGACGCAAAATTGTCACCTTTTCTTCAACATTTTCATAGGACTTAGATTCCCAAATTATGGATTTTTCTTGATTTTCTGCGTATTGACCAGCTAGACCATTTTTGCGAAAAACTGTCAAAGGAAGACTCTAACCCTACGCTTACGGAATCGAGCGAAGTTTGCCGAGCACTTTCAATAGAAATCCGTGACCAAAGATTGAATACAACGACAACCCATGTTAAGGTGGCGATATCTCAACTTAGATAGTCACAGAAAATTGGTTGAGTGTGCCTAATGTAGGGAATACCACATCTGTATCCAATCTGTAGTATAATTTTTTCGACTGGATGCCATCATTCTCGCATGAATTCTGGCCAGAAAGGTAAATGCAATGAAATTGTGATTTCAAGCGCGATAATGTAGAGCTCACTAAATTTTTTGAATTGAAGCTAGAAGCTTGCTAGCAAACATTGAATAGAGCATGAAAAGAGCTTTTCAGCAGTGTGCTAAATGTGTGTCAGGGGAGGAAGTTTTATGGAAATAGTTCTCATGGAAAAACGCTCATTACTTTTGCACCAACCTGATATTAAAGCTGCGAGATTTGAAGGGAAAAAAGCATAAACAAGTCCAGGTCACCCATATAGGAGTTAAAAAGGAATTGGTCTCCGCTACAGATCTGATTCCCTTATGAAGGTGACGCAAGACGCTTTTACAACATGTCTGCTTATTCCACTTCAGGATAATTGAAAGCCGTATCATTCAAGTTTGGCTGGCTGTAGTCTTTCGAGAAGATCAAAGCCCTAAACGGAAAATTATGAAATTCTCGTAAACTATTTGATAGTTCAGCAAGCATTTATTGCCTTCACCGTAGCACATAAATTTACGCATAAAATTGGTTGCATAACCACATTCCTAGAGTGCTTGAGTGCTACATGTCTGATCTTTGATAAGGATAATGGAGATAGGATTGGTTTGAAGAAGTCGACACAAGAAGTGAATCGCTATTCTTATAAAATGTCAAGTTGGACAGCCAGAATTGAATCATGGCAAACTTCTTACACATCCCCCATCAATTCTCTTTCTACGGTTTTCTGCCTTTCTTACGTTCATTCCAATTTCTGGTATTCACAGAGTGAATTTAATATTGAAAAAAATAGTACAGATGCACTAGATTTTAGATTTGAAATATATTTAGAAACATTGTGATATTGCTCTGCATATGTGGAAAAGTTAATTTTTTGCTCATGTCAAGCAAAAAATTCTATTGTATGTATTGTATTAGATTGCTGCAAAAGTGATGCGCGTTTAGCCATTGTTTCAGGACATTTTATGAAACTTTCCTAATTTATTTTACCCTAATTTCACGCGTACAAGGCGCACCTTCTTCGATTTTTCAAACAAGCCGCTCAACCGCTTAGATGTGTTTCCTGCGAACCTTAAAACGTTCAATTCTCTCAGGCAATACGGAGCCCGTTATAGAGTCCCCGCGCCTTGTACGCGTGAAATTATGGTATTTTTATTTTATTTTATGTATACAATCGTGTTGGACCATTGAAAAAACTAAAACAAACAGAAAATCTGGCAATACAAAAAAAAATAAGACAAAAGACTAGCGAATCCTCAGTCACAGAAGAAAGAAGAGTTATGTATTAGGTTATATAATAAGTTCGTTCGCATTTTTTGTTTCAATTTTTTCTCAATATTTTGCAAAGCAACTGGCAAAATGTTAGCGTGCGTTCGGAAGCTTTGAGTCTGCTCTACCATTTTATCATTATATTTTCAATTTTCAAAAAGGTGAACAAAACATTCGACTACAAACCGAAAAATCTGAGGAGGCAAAAACCACTTTCGACATCTTCTTTCTTTCAAAATTGTTCCGTTTTTCATTGTTAAAATTTATTCTTTCTGTTTGACGACAAAAAAAAACAACTGACTAACCACTTATGCACTTAATGGAACTGTTTTAGATTGCCCACTTCCCTTCACCGACCGTTCAATGCTATTTTTGCAAACGTCGGCGTAGCAAGGCTTTGCCGCAGCGGCGTTCGTCATTTCGCACATGTGTATCCCCAAATTCTGAATTTTTGAATATATAACCCATTTATTCGATGATTTACCAATCATAAACCACATCGTCTGCCAATTCCTGGATTGTTCGGCTACCACCTTCCCTCAAAGGTGCCTTCAGATGCTTAGAGTTGACGCCGAAAGGACATCAATAAACATACCTAACTTTGAGCTTACAATATGAATTTTTAAAAAAGAACAGCACTTATAAGTAATCTACGGGAGCTACAGTATTCTATTCAAACATGCCGCAAGATTTCCAGCTGCTTTTTTAGCGTTCAAACCCATTCAAGACTAGCGTAATATAGTTGTGCAAAATGGGATTTCCGCTCATTTAGATTTTTCGGTTTTCAGGCGAATTTTTTATTCAACTTCTTGAAGACTGGCAAAATAATGATGGTATTTTGATAGAGCAGACTTAGAGCTTCCGGATGCATACAAACACTTGGCGAAATGCTTTGTAAAATACCGAGAAACAGTTGCAATAAAAAATGCGAACGAACTTATTACACAACCTAATAAATGGAATGCAAGACAAAACATATACCGAAGCCCTATAATGGCGATGTAGACATTCGATTGTCAGCATCAGCAAAGGAAAAAGGAGCTTTATCCAGTCAGTCTCTAGAATCTTGCTTCTTCTACAGTTGACGAAGACCTTGTTTTTTGAGTGCTTTTTGGGTACTTGGATGAAACTTAGCAAATGATCAAGGAGCTTTTTTCATGCTCTATCCAACGGTGTTGAAACGGGCTTCTAGATTCGTTAATTACGAATTCATAGTGCTTCACACAACCGCATCTAAAAGAATTCCGTTGCATTTACTTTTCTGCCAAAACTCAAGCTCGAATGACGGCGTTGCTAGGAATTGGCTACTATAACTGAAAAAATTTCTATATTATGCAGCTTCACTACTTCCCTAAAAATTAGCTAGGCTGAGATTTCAGCACCTCAACATGGGTGATCGTTTTGGCCATTCTGTGGCCCATAAACTTCCTTTAAAGAAAGCTAACGCCAAAGCCTTGCTCATTTCTGTAAGCATAAGGTGGGCCACCTGTTAACAGCTTCTGTAAAAATGTTCAGATGTTCCGTACGCAGAAAATCCGAAAACTTCAAATTTTGAGAATTTGGTTAGAAAAAATTGTTGAAAAAATGAACATTTTGGATTTTAGATTTTTCCATCTCGCAGTCTTCTTTGTTTGAGCCCTTTTTGAAGGCTATTTATCATCCACACTAACAAATTTTGAGGGGAGTTATGAGCACCAAAATCGAAGATTCAGAAAAAAACTTTTCTATGCTTATCAACCCGTATTTTTGTGTCTATCTGTGATTTCTAGCTAGATGTGCTCTCGTTGCGGAAGATTTGCTGCCTCTGAGGTTTCTATTGCTCTAAGAATTGTAGATTTTTCCAGAAGTTATAGTACGTCAAATAAACAACTTGCGAAACGCGTAATACGCACCAACTTGATATTAGGTTGACTAATAATTAATCTCGGTCGGTTTTGCGGCTCTTACAGGTGCTGCAGACATTTTTTTGTCCAGTATTTTGTACCGCTGGAAAGAGCACTTCAGTACCGCTGGAAAGAGCACTTCAAAGAGAATTGCGACGTAAACTCTGTTTGAGTAGTATTTATTCTGCATTAAAAGAAATCCACAAAAAAGTGAGAAATTTAAATTTTCATTGTGCGCAAATATGAGAGAACATGTGTGTTAGTAGGTGAGTAAGCCGACCGAGGTTAGTAGATGTTTATTAGTGGCGGCCTAACGTTTCGAACAAGTCGTCTTCTTCAGAGGCCCAAAGTGGTAGGAGATTTTCGATTATGTGTCTAACCCACCAAAATCCTCCACCAGCCCTAACCAGCCTCGAATTACCCCAGAATATCACAAGAAAAAGTCCCAAACGTGGAAGACGAACTGAACTCCTCCACCGTCGGCGCGCGGATGTTAGGGCGGCCGTCCTTCGATGACACTAGTATCAATAATGGAATACATTGTATACCATATTTGGACTAATCACTAGTGGCCTTCAACTCGCATAACGTCACAAAAGGCATGAAGTCATTCGTAATCGACATACACTCATTTCTGCTGTTCATACCTGGGTTTCTCGCATAAATCCAGAATGCCTCGAGAGCTTTTCTTAGAGCAGTGTCGTACTTGTATGCCAGTATAGTACATCTTACTCTGAAGCCATTACCACCGTGACATTCAACCCTATGTTTACCAAGAGGAGTGGTAAGACTTCCCTTCTTCTTGCTGGCAAGATATTCTTTTACCCTTATACCCAACGGTCTCCCAGTCTCTCCGATATAGGTGGCGCTGCATTCAATGCATGTGATCTCATAAATTACACCAGCTTTAACAAACTACGCACCCTTGGACCCTGCAGTAGTTGTCATATAGTCTATTACGTTCTAGCCGCTTCCTGATGTTGTCACTTGGAATGTCAATTAAAATGACATCGTCCTTCAAATTCGGTTAATGCAACGTCGCACTGCGGCACTAGTCGCGTCGGAAACGAAAGGAAGACAAAGAGCAACTTTTTGTTAGTGCTGTTTGCTATTGATTGGGATGATTGGCTTAGCACGTCCTTTCTGGAGCGTGAGCCAATCACCCTAGCGATTTCCAGCGCCCTTCTTTGTGATTACTTCCGTTCTTCTTCACCTGTGCACACGTTCGCTGCTGTATGGAGCATGTTACGGATAACGGCTCTTTTAGCAGCGGTTGGATGTTCTGAACGAGCATTTATCAAGATGTTCTTGGAACTTTCTTTACGATAAATGTGTATAATGTAAAATGGTATCGTATATATCTGGCCAGGGCTGGTGGAGGATTTTGGTGGTTTAGACACATAATCGTAAATCCCCTACCACTTTAGGCCTCTGAAGAAGACGACTTGTTCGAAACGTTAGGCCGCCACTAATAAACATCTAGGCCCGTAGTAAACCCCCTCTCAGCCCAACTCGGCTGGAAGCGGGCCTACGTTGAACGTAGAGCGCCTCAGTCCGGCATCCGGTGAGCCATAGATCCGGATTCGGATCGCTTTTCAGACCCAAAGATCTTGTGCGTTCTCAAAAAATTAACCCCTTGAGTGGTGTAGTCGAGAGGCTAAGTGCATGGGTTTCAATGAGAAAGTCCATGGTTCAAAGCCGGCTAGTGGCACATTTTTGCGCCACCGCAGGACAATCTTTGATAGCGGCCGCTATCGAGAAAAATCGATGGCGGCCGTTGTCAAAGATATCGCCAAGCAAACGATGGATAAAACAAAACTACCACATTTTGGCGAGGAATTCATGGAAAACGAAAATTTTTGAACATAGAGCAAATTAAAAAAATCAAAAAATCTTTGTTCCAAGCAGATTTGAGGGAAAAACGTAGTCAAGCTCTGAAAAAAGAAGAAATCCAAGAAATCCTGTTTTCTTGTTTTTTTTTCGCCGCAATCAGCTGTTCATCGATCCTCTCCCATTTAGGCCGCCGAAAACGTGCAATTTTGGGAGTTTTGCACCGCAAGAATACGTGGGCTAGATTGTCCCGTAAGTTACTCACGAGCAACTTACGGGAAATTTGTCTGATCCTCCTCTTAAGCACACTGTTTCTCTCGGGTCACCCTAAAATTCAACCTCGGATAAGTGGCATTCTGGTGAACTGACTGTGACACTTGACCAGACATTCTTCTGACTGTTGAACTGACTATCCTAAAGCACGGGAAGGTGGGCGGGATTAGGGTCACCCGAGGAAGTTCTTCTGAATGATTCATCTCAAGTCACCTGAGATGAATGGGGGTTTACTACGGACCCTACTAACCTCGGTCGGCTTACTCACCTACTGACACACATTATACTAACAATGCCGAGGTTCAAGAAAGAGGAAACTTGGAAATTACTTACTGAGAGAACATGGTTTTTTGGGTCAGAGAGTTTTGAAATAGCATGTCACAATTTTTATCAATAGTCGCTAAAGGAAAAACTTGTCTGTATCTGAATACCAAAATTGCTGTTCTCTACATCCATTAGAGCATGAAAACGAAGCTTTGAAAGTTGCAGAATTAAACTTTTGGAATTTTAGCCTTGAAGCATAACTGTCCCTTAATGAAATTTCAAAATTCTGAATAGTTGATATGTGATAGAAGAACCTTTGAACTACTTATCCACAAAATATAATGAGTAAAGAACAACTAGGAAGGCTTTTATAAGGATTTTGATGCCAAAACAAAATTATTTTTTAGGAAACTCAATAACTCATTAGGCCATACTCGCCAACATGCACAAAGCGTTTTTTTTCACTTGAATTCTTTAATGACAACGGGTCCAGAAAACCTGCCAAATTTTCTTTAAAGATCTAGAATGTGCTCTTTGGACAGCATTGTTCGCTTGCGAAGCAAAAATGCCATGTTGAGCAGGGAAAATTCAATGCACTTTTCTTTCAGATCCCTCATCACATACCTTTTTCCGCTTTTCTGGCTTTTTTTATGTTCGTACATATTTTCAATACTTTTGCGAAGTGAATTTGATATTGCCAAATAGTACAAATGTACTACATTGTGGTTGAAAAAGCTTGCGGGAAAACGCTGCAAGATTGCTCCGCAATGGAATAGCTTATTCTTGATTAGGTAAAAAAAATTTTATTACTTGTACCTACATGTCAGCTATTCGTCAGTCCTCTTACGTAGAGAAATTTCGTTTTTTACACTCGTGAAGGTTAATGACTAAAGATTGAGAAGAACTATTTTCTCGGAAGATCTGGAATATCCCTCTCGAACAACATAAGATTTGCACATTTGGAGCCATAAAGGAAAAAAAACAGAGAAATTCTTTGCGAAACACAGTTTCTGATAGAGTTAAATCAGCTGTGAGTTGGCGCATCGAGAAGAACCTACGCATCGGTTGACACGAACAAGCTGAATCACTCTGTAAACCATCGTGTTTCAAGGGTGGCTTGGTTGACTCATAACTGGTTTTTTTCGCTTACGGATTAACACCATTTGTGTAGAAGGCTGAAGCTGTCGGCTTATCGTCGGATGAAGGTTAAATTTCACTTTCATTGTTTATTGCTGGGGAGAATAATCAGAAGGCTGTGTTTGTTCAAAATAACCAGAAGGCAGTGTTTGATCAAAAATAGTTATTGCAGATGCTGCAAAAATCATTGTTGTGTTAATGTCTGATCAGTTGTTTTCTCGTATGATCTGCCCTCGCTGAGGCGCCTGCGATCTCAATGCGCGGGAAATGAGCGCTATAAAAGCCGCTCGCTGTTAGCCATTGTCAGTTCGTCTGTTCACTCATCTGCCTCTCTTATCTTTAACTGTTCTATTATTTTCTAATAAATATTCTTCGTTCCTCGTGTGCTACCTTAGGACGAAGAGTCGACGTGTCCGACGCGGAGGACACAACAGTGGCGATCAGGATAGCGGCTACTAGCGAAGAAGTAGCCGTAACGAAGAAACACGCGCCAGGAAGAAGTCGACGAAGAAGCTGAGAAGAGCTTAACGAATTAATCGATCGACATGGCGAAAGTGGACGTCCAGGAGATGATGATGGTCTTCAAGGAGATGATCAAAGAAGAAAGGAAGGGGATGATGGAGATGTTCCTGAAGCACATCGGAGGTACGAACCAGAACATTTCGACGGAGATTCCGAACATGATGTCCGCACTAAGCAATCGGATCGAAAAGTTCAACTTCGACCCAGAAGCGGACGAATGTTTCAGCAAATGGTACGCCCGCTACAAGGAAGTCTTCGTCGAAGATGCGAAGCAGCTCACAGAGAGTGCCAGGGTGAGGCTGCTCTGCGAAAAATTGGACAAGGACAGTTTCGAAAAATACCAGAGGCATGTGTTACCAAAGGAGGTAACCTCGATTAATTTCGAAGAAACCGTCGAAACATTAAAGCAGCTGTTCGACGTGAAGATTTCGGAATTCACTATGCGGTACCAGTGTCTGAAACTGAAGAAGGCAGATTCCGAAGATTACCTCCTGTACATAGGTCGAGTGAACGAATTGTGCGAAAAAGCGAAGATCCATGACTTGGACAGCGATGGCATAAAATGCTTACTATGGTTTTTTTCCTGAAGAGCCAAAAGGAAGCCGAAATTAGGCAGCGACTCATAGCCGTACTGGACAAGGAGTACAAGGCTGGACGAAAGATGTCGCTACAGGAACTGTACCTGGAGTGCGAAAACTTCCTCAGTCTCAAGAAGGATAGCGAGACTGTGGCTGGTTGCACGAAGATTGTCGAAGCAACAAGCAAGGAAGAACCCAAGACGCTGGAATGCTGGAACTGTGGTAAAGCTCACTTTGCCAGGGAATGCAAAGCGAAGCTGTGGTATTGCAAGAAGTGCAAGAAGACAGGCCACAAGGAGAAGTATTGCGAACAAGTGGTGGAGAGAAAAGCACTTGTTCAGCAAGATTCGAAACCCAGAATCCACAGAAGCAGCGATACCAGCAAAAACAGAAGTTGGACGAAACCAAAACGCCAAGTGCATAGTGTTGCGAAGATTGCAAATGCGATGGTGGATGTCAACTCGACTCGCGTATATGTGGAAGCAAAAGTGAATAGTCATCCAGTTAGCTTTCTGTTGGATACTGGATCAGACATCACGCTGATGAATGACTCAGTTTGGAAGAGCATGGACGCTCCTCGACTAGAGCAGACAAACGTGGTTGTCAAGAACGCTAGTGGAGGCTCCATGAAAGTCCATGGAAAGCTATGGTGTGAGTACGAAATCAAAGGATCCAGAAGCGAAGGCTACGCATACGTGACGCCCCACAACTCACTGCTAGGATTAGAGTGGATCCAGAAGAACGAAGATATGTCCTATCACTTAAGCAGAATGGTTGCCGAAGTGAAGGCAGAGCAAACCAAGGACATTGCTTTGAAGCTGAAGGAAGCCTATCCAAAAGTCTGCGAAGAAGGTCTAGGGCTCTGCACAAAGGAGAAAGCGCACCTGAGAGTTGACGAAGACGTTCGTCCAGTGTTCAAGGCTTGTAGGCCTGTCCCCCATGCTGCGCTCGAAGCCGTCGAAAAAGAGCTTGATAGGTTGTTGGAGCTAGGCGTCATAAGTCCAGTGACACATAGTGATTGGGCAGCTCCCATCGTATGTGTCAGAAAGGCCAATGGAAAGTTGAGAGTGTGTGCTGACTTCTCAACTGGACTCAACAAAGCGCTGGAGTCGTACGATTACCCGTTGCCATTGCCGGAGGATATATTCGCATCCCTCAATGGAGGCACGGTGTTTTCGCAGATAGATCTGTCGGACGCCTATCTGCAGATTGAGTTGTCAGACGAAGCGAAGAAATTGGTCGTAATAAATACGCATAGAGGACTGTATCAGTACAACAGACTGCCTTTTGGAATCAAGACAGCACCAGGGATCTTCCAGCAAATCATGAACAAGATGGTGAATGGTCTACGAGGAGTAGCAACCTACCTGGACGACATCTTGGTTTGTGGAAGAACAGAAGAAGAACACATGGAGAACCTACTTGCTGTTTTTGCAAGGATAGCCGAATATGGATTTAGGATTCGTCTAGAGAAGTGTTCTTTCGGTAAGCCAGAGATACGATATCTTGGCTTCATAGTGGATCGAAATGGCAGAAGACCGAACTTAGCGAAGATCGAAGCGATCAAGAGTATGGATGAGCCGAAGAATGTTAGTCAACTGAGGGCTTTTCTTGGCATGATAACGTACTATGCGGCGTTCATGCCAAAGATTATGGATCTTCGTGGACCATTGGACGCGATACTCAAGAAAGATGCGAAGTGGGAAAGGACACGAACACACCAAGAAGCGTTCGAAAAGCTCAAGGAAACTTTATCGTGTGAGCTGAATCTTGCACATTATGATCCAAGGCAGAAAATCGTCGTGGCAGCAGACGCCAGCGATTATGGTATCGGGTGTGTGATATCGCATAGATATGCGGATGGATCCGGAAAGCCAACTGCACACGCATCGAGGTCTCTTACGAAAGCAGAAAAGAATTATTCGCAAATCGAAAAGGAAGCGTTGGGAATTGTCTTCGCTGTCAAGAAATTCCACAAGTACATATTTGGGCGAAAGTTTCTACTGCTGACGGACCATCAACCATTGCTAGCCATCTTCGGATAAGAAGGGAGTTCCAGTTTACTCCGCTAACCGACTCATGAGATGGGCTACAATTTTGCTAGGATATGACTTCGACATAGAGTATGTCAGGACTACGAAGTTTGGACAAGCAGATGGTTTGTCGCGGATGATGAAGAAGAATCAGAATTCCGAAGAAGACGTCGTAATAGCTGCTGTCGAGAACGACGTAAACTACATTTTGAAGAATTGTATAAGGAAGTTGCCAGTGACCGTATCTGATGTACAAACCTACACGAAGAAGGACCCGGTGCTACAAAGAGTGATGACCTACGTGAAGAAAGGGCAGTGGCCAGACACGAATGGAGAACTGGCACATTTTCGAAATCGAAGAGGGACATTGTCAATCGTGGAGCAATGTCTGATGTCAGCCGAAAGGGTTGTGATACCCAAGGAGCTTCGAAGAAATGTTCTGAAGGAACTACATAGTGGTCATCCAGGAATTGTAAGGATAAGAAACTGGCTCGAAGTCACGTCTACTGGCCGAATATAGACAAGGATTGCGAAGACTTGGTACGAAGATGCACGAAATGTCAGGAGTTAGCCAAAAATCCGACGAAGGTACC
Source organism: Cylicocyclus nassatus (assembly GCA_958299035.1). Taxonomy (NCBI): domain Eukaryota; kingdom Metazoa; phylum Nematoda; class Chromadorea; order Rhabditida; family Strongylidae; genus Cylicocyclus; species Cylicocyclus nassatus. The sequence continues at coordinate 79,282,770 of CATQJL010000223.1, forward strand.
ATTAGAAGCATGGCCATCCGCGACTCGAGTGTGGCAGAGAATACACATCGACTTCGCTGGACCTATGCAAGGAGTTTTCTACTTGGTCGTGGTAGATGCGTATAGCAAATGGCCTGAAATGATCGAGATGAGCAATATCTCAGCTGCGAAGACGGTGAAGGCTTTGAAGAATTTGTTTGCGAGATATGGATTACCGCAAACAATAGTGAGCGACAATGGTACCCAGTTCACATCGGATTTGTTCAGGAAGATGTGTGACGAAGGTGGAATCACCCACATAAGGACTGCTCCGTATCACCCTCAATCGAATGGACAAGCAGAGCGTTTCGTTGATACGCTGAAACGCGGAATCAAGAAACTAGAGGGGGAGGAGAGGCCAACAGAAGAGACTCTTAATGTGGTGTTACAAGCGTACAGGACAACACCAAACACGAACTTGAACGACAAGACGCCAGCGGAGTTGTTTCTAGGCAGAAACTTGCGCACAAAATTAAGTCTGTTACTCCCGATGACAGAAGATGCAGAAGACCTACTCGCACGAAGAAGACGAGAGCGCATGAAGGATCAGTTTGACAGAAAGCATGGAGTCACTCGGAAAGAGTTCGAAGCCGGTGACTTAGTGTACGTTAAGCAGTGGAAGCCACCCCACTTCCACTGGATGAAAGGAACTGTGATGAGACGTATTGGACGCGTAAATTATGAAGTGATGGTTGGTGATGAGATATGCAAGAAGCATGCAAATCAGCTACGGCATCGAAGCGATAGTGACCAGGTCGCCGTACGACAACAACTTCAACAACAATCCGAAGCCTTGAAGATACTCCTAGATGTTTTGACAGAAGACGACACTCTACGGAGGAATAGCAGTGCAGCCGACGAGAATTCCGAGCAAGCGATCGCGAGCGATGTGCCAGCACCCGTGGATTCAACGATATCGACGTCGACATCAAGCCACGAGCCCTCCACGCCACCGACAACGCTTCGCAGGTCGAGCAGAACGAGAAGACCGGTACAACGGTTCCAACCTAGTCCATAGTATGTTATTGTATGTTTCTTTCATTAGTTTTGTAGTTGTTTGAATTTCTATGTATGACCGATTTCTTAGCTGTTCATATTTGTAGTTCAAGCTTTTATCGTAGGCTAGTTTTGTGTTACTACCCTACTGGGGGAGGTGTTATGTTAATGTCTGATCAGTTGTTTTCTCGTATGATCTGCCCTCGCTGAGGCGCCTGCGACCTCAATGCGCGGGAAATGAGCGCTATAAAAGCCGCTCGCTGTTAGCCATTGTCAGTTCGTCTGTTCACTCATCTGCCTCTCTTATCTTTAACTGTTCTATTATTTTCTAATAAATATTCTTTGTTCCTCGTGTGCTACCTCAGGACGAAGAGTCGACGTGTCCGACGCGGAGGACACAACAATCATAAATATGTATTTGTTGAGCAATAGCATCTTAGTAGTTTGTACAACCAGTGGGATAATATTAGGTTGGCGCAAAAGTTCTTCCGCACCAAATTCAAAAATCCATACTTGCTGAATTCTGAACGAATCTGCAAGATCTAAATTTTGTATAAAGAGGAACTCATGCTCTTTGCAACTGTACTTGAATTGTTCGTTAGTGTTTACAAATGAAGAAGATAGAAGCTCAAAACCGAAATCACTCAAAATTTGAATTTTCCGTGTAGGGTCATAAAAAATCGGAGACTTGCAACAAAAATCGGAGCAGTCAGTATTGTAGGTTCTTTCACAAGCTCTTTCCAACAGTGCAAACTTTGCGCCGATTGAGCGTCTCTGTGAAAAGTTATGAGTTCCCTGAAAAATGCCAAAATAAATCAAATTCACCCTTTTGTATTGCTTGCTCGAAAATCATAACTTTTCACAGAGACGCTCAATCGGCGCAAACTTTGCACTTTTGGAAAGAGCTTGTGAAAGAGCCTACAATGCTAACTGCTCCGATTTTTGTTGCAAGTTTCCGATTTTTTATGACCCTATACGAAACATTCAAATTTTGAGTTATTTTTAATTTCAGCTTCAATCTCCTTCATTTGTTCTCAATAGCGAACGATTCAAGTACCCGTGCAAAGAGCATGAGTTCTTCTCTTATGCAAATTTAGATTTTGCAGATTCTTTGAGAATTTAACAAGTTATGAATTTTTGAATTTGGTGCGAAAGAACTTCTGCACCACTAATACAATACAATAACCTTGCCAGTGGTTGTAACATGTGTTATTAGTCACGATTTTTACATCAAAAAGCTACCAAGACGTAGTCCTTTGAAAGTGAGAACATGTGTGCAGCTGGCAAATTAGTTGTTGATCTTCGATAAAATCTGTGAGGAGAGAAGGAGGAGATAGTAAGTTATGACCTGGCAAATACTGGAATACTTCAATACTAGGAGGCCATCCTCCTACTTTCTATCATAAAAACTTTAGGCTGTTTCATAACTTCTCCGGTGAGTTAGAAAATTTCAAGCTTAAAAATCCCAGTCTTTGCTTTTTGGGATCGTATCTAAATTTGCGAGAGTCGCAACTAGATTTTTTCAAGCTCACAGCTCCTCAAAGGCTAAAACTTTTTCCATGGATAGCATGGGCAGAATACTACATAGCCCATTCATTACAGCCTCTCAGTCTTTCCCTGACCTTAGTTACGAATTTTCAAAGTACCGTGCCGACGCACGTTTTTGACATTGTTCTGGAAGGCGCTAAAACGTTTTTTTGCAGGAAAAACTGTGCAGTAGATAGAAAGTAAGCTTTTTAGTCGAAAACAGTTTTTACGTTTCAAGGATATTGTTTTTGCTCCCTGCAAAAAAAAAAATGTTGTCGCGTACGGGGATAAACACGGGACTGTCAAAACGTTCTAATTTCCAGAACCATAGTCTATATCCTTCGGTACTATTGGACCATAAAAGAATTATGCCGAACATTCATAAACAGCAGAAAAGTTTATTAACCTTCGCTAAAAAAGGAGTTGTTATAAAATAGTCAATTATAATGTCTAAAGTGAACAGTTCCGTAATGCTGAATTTTTCTTGGTTGTTATATTTCATTTTTTTATAGGTAGAGTACAGCTTAAATACCATTCAAATCAAAATCGATGTTCTGCTTTGTCAGATGATGTCCTTTCCATTCATATTTTCTCACAATAAGCATAGCCAATTTGTAAATTTTACTACTTACCCAATCTACATAGAATCGTACGGATGGGTACCTTTAGGGGAGGAAGTCGTAAATGAGGGTCCCGGATAGCATCAGCACGCTTGACTCTGATTGGGGTCTGTTCTACTAGACCGAGATATTGACAACTTTTATTCAAACGGCTAACGTTTCGGCTTTATTCGTCGGAGCCTGTAAAGTCGAATGTATAAGTGAAACATCATCTCAGACACTGACATCAGACCAAGATAACATTGGACTACGACTAGTACGAAGGCCAAATTATAATCAAGGATTACCAGGACTTATCTCAGATGACACAACAAGAAGTGCAATGACCATTAAGGGAAATGTACCTCTAGCTTCATTTATTCCGGCCGACCGATCTCATATTAAAATCCACAGGGGGATATGGCGCTTAAATGGTCACACCGAAACTCGTCCTTCCGTCTTTTTTAAATCCTTGTCAATCCAGAAAATCGAAGTTTTGCGCACTGCCAGTGCGAGCTCGTTAGATCTATATTCTGACTGAATTCGGCGCCTTCGTGCTGCAACTATGCGATAACCACTATGTACTCAGACAATTATGGCGAACGCCCACCCGCCACCCACAGACAACATCCCGAGGGCCGCCGATAAGTAGTCGCAGTCGAAAAAATTGGCAAATTTCCGTCAATGCCTCCAAGACTACTGATCTCGATGATTCCCCTTGTGCTACCTACAGATGCGATGGTGTTGCTCTTGAGAACACCTGTGCTGTAAGAGACCTCGGAGTATTAATTAACACTTCACTCAGTTTTCATCTCAATTCGAGTAGCAAAAAGACAGACTCAATCCTTTTCACAATTTTCACAAGCTACACAGTGAAGATCCTGAAATTTTTCTGAAACTGTGCAAGAGCTGCGTATTACCTCATCTGAAATATGCATCTCCTGTATGAAGCCCTTCTCGTAAAAACGTTGGAAATGGATAGAATGCAAAAGACTTTTTAGAATCTTTTTTCACAGATGCCTTCCAGTTCAGGATATCCGCAGTCTTTACCTTCGTACCACAATCGTCTCAAAAATCTTCAAAGCTTAAAACCTAGACGGATTGTAAGCGACCAACCGCTTCGTTTTCGAAATTTGCGATTAGAAACAAAACCTAAAGCTGGCAAATATTAGGTTGTCCGGAAATTAATGCCCGTTTTGAATTTCAACCAAAATAAGTCATAAACTTCTCACTTCTAAGTAGGTTGATTGCAAAGTACCATTCGATAGAGCAAAGCAAGCTCTACAAGATGGCCAGCTTGCTTTTGCAACAGCTCTCATCCACCTTAAATTTCGAGCCAAAAACTAAAAAGACTCAGCAGCTCGAAAATACCGTAACCCAGTTCATAAAAATCCTACAAAAATTCTTACTTGCTCATGTAAACACTATCCACATAACATCTATATACCTTTGCCGTACTTTTTCCTCTGTTAGAAATTAAGAAAACGGAAATTTTCATGCATTTGCCAAAGTGATGCTGCGCCGCTTCATAAGTTGTTGTATACTACAAACCTGTAGAAGTATAATCGTAAATTTTCAGCTCTCTACAAGCTTTAGTTCTCGAGAAATTTGAATCTTAGCTTGGATCACCTAACTAGGGAAAGCTATATTCGGTATTTCTGTACTTCTACAGGCTTGTGGTATACAACTACCTATGTGAAGACGGCACAGCATCACTTTGGCAAATGCACAAAAATTGCTTCCTTCTTGATTTCTAACAGAGGAAAAAATACGGCAAAGGCGTAAATAGATGTCTTATGTGGATAGTGTTTACGTGAGAAGTAAGAATTTTTGTAAAATTTTTGTGAACTGAGTTACGATTTTTTTTCGATTTTTCGGGCTGCTGGGTCTTTTTAGTTTTGACTCGAAAGTCGAGGTGGACGAGAGCTGCTGCAAAAGCAAGATGGCCATCTTGTAGTGCTTGAGTTGCTCTATCCATTGGTACTTCGCAGCCTAATTAGAATGAGAAGTGTATGACTTATTGCAGTTGAAATTCAAAACGGGCATTAACTTCCGAACAACCTAATACTAGGTTTACAAACCTTGCAGTCAAGGAACAGGTGAGCCTTATCTCCATTATCGCAAACCTAGCAACAGAAGATTTATGAAAACTTTCAACTCTTTCATTTGCCGCGTTCTCTCCTACAGCTGTATCACTGGCGTCCAGCAAGACCCGGGACTTGCCAGAATGAATCTGTCGGGTCGTGGCGACAGGACCAAGGTTTGCCCGAGAAAAGTAGGCAGTGCGTCCAGTAAGGCCCGGGGCTTGCCCGTTGCATTTCTTCTCAACCCGCGGGTGTTCCGGTAGAACATGCAAGCCTGCGGCCTTTCCTTGAGTAAAACATTTGTAGAAACTCGAAGAAGTTACCTCGATATCACAAGAAACAGTCTTTGTCCAACTGAATAGTGAAGAGAATGCGATAGTACTAAAAGTTTTCGAAAGTACTTTTCATTATTGATCGAAAAAAGTATGATAGTCAGAACATAGTTTGAGTTTACAATAATATCGAACATACTCACAGAGAGATAGCTTCAAACGATGTAGCTAGGACATGGTGATCAATTGTCTGCAGCTAAAAGATATGTTTTGCGAACTGATGCAATCAAGCCAATGCAGTGGTTAAGATGAAGGGACCGGTTTATAGGGTGACAGAAGCCAAGAAATGAGTTAGAGTACACAGGGAATAGTGCCAGAAGTTATATTAGTGTGCCAGCCAGGTTTTTTGATGGATAACCACTAATAAAATTTCACCAAAAAAAAGGTTGAACCAGATTGCGTAGCGTACGCCGCGCAGTCTGACTGAGCACAAACATGGTAGGCACATTAATAATGTTACTGATGCATGAGAAAAAAGGAGAAGGAGTAAAAGATTGCCAGAATCAATCAGTATTAAGATGGAAATGACGCTGAGCCAGCTGAGGTGTGAGCGAGTGGTCCCGTGTGGAATACTTCGGTATAGTAGCGCTATCAACTACTTTCTCCAATATAATGATTATCGGCATTCGCAGAGCGTCAAAAAGGTAGAAATAAGAAAGAGGAAATTGTAGGCTACATCGCCCACCATCGATCGCAGGGACCGTTCAGCAAGAGCGGTAGCTAGCCTTTTGCTAAGAAATTCAAAGACTCCCTTTCTATGTTCATATTCTTTCCTCTAGTTGAACATTCAGTTTCGTCCGAGTTTTTGTAAATTAGGACAATCCAGATGGTGGCAAGATCATCACATGGCGAGCACAGAGTAGAAAATGTATGGTTTCCCATGTAAGTTTGAAAATGGTCGTCCATTTTGAGATTAAGCATCGCCAACGCAATGCACACGTGGTACTTGTGCTCTACCACATATGGTATGGTTTACTATTGAAATAGGAGGAAATGATGTTCGAGATTATCAAACAACGTACCGAAATCGCTCTATTCACTCTTTTTATCTTATTGTTAGAAAGAGAACATGATCATAGTGTCACATGAATCGCCGTTACACAAAAACATGGTCTGTTATAGTAGCGATAGAGAAGAGAGGAGTTGGAAGATGGTGATGATACCATTATCTTTTCAAATATGAGAAACATTATGTAATCCACTCGCAAACAAAACTAACACAACAATAAAGGCCTTGACCAGGGTCAAGCGAGAGATGTGGCACACGATCGCTGGCTACGACCTCCCCCATCTGATTGCTGTCTCAATAAGACCCCCCCCCCTAAACTATATACCTAAGATAGCCTAACTCGAACTCCCTGTCACACATGACGGTCAACATATCCATAATCAGCGTGTAAATTGACCCCTGTACACGATTAAGCAGATTCTGAAATTTCGAGGTACTAGGCCACCTAAGTGACTCATTTGCAACAATATTAACTTTGTTTCAAAGATGAATTAGCTACTCGTTTTTGGACTTAGGACAAAGCACTACTGGCGGTCACAGCTTTTTAGGGGTGGCCAAACCCCATTAACTATATTAAAAAACATTTTTAGCGTGCAGTATTTATATGAATCGATAGCCTAAACCTCATAGATTCCGCAGGAATGTTTTAAGTCTATTTTGTCTTCTTAGCTCTAAGCAATATTTGGTGAAAGCACAGCCATCAAAACCGGAAAATGGGAGAGACGAGATTTTGGTTGGCTTCTAATTCCACAGTTTGGACTTTTGGACAAAAAAGGAGTAGTGCTTTGTCATATGTGCAAAAACGAGTAGCTAATTATCTTTGAAACAAAGTTAATCTTGCTGCAAATGAGCATTTCGCTTAGGTGGCCTGGTACCTCGAATCTTCAGAATTCGCTCAAACTTTGTCTACAGGGGTTAACTGACATGCTAAATATAGATTTGATACTCTTTAAACTTCGTAACACTTCTTTATTATGCTGAGGTGGTCAATTTCTCATGTGCTTGTATTTCGCATAATGGGGTTACCTGACAAACTGCTTACGAAAATCATGTCATCACTATCATCTGGTTACCCAACTTCGACCCCCTCCCTCCCTGTCAACTCCTCAATACGACCCCCAGGTGTGGCGTGCCACACCCTACGCTTGACCCTGGTCTTAACGGATCATTGGTCAAAATGGCCTTTCGAGATAGCTGCATATATTCTTTATCTTTATCTTTATTTTTACACTCAAAACTTACCATTTAATCTATGAAATATTGTACGGGGTCAGTCGTCCTAGATAAAAAGCAAAAAAGAAAATGTTCGCACTTCGATGAAGTATGAGCAAAAGATTAACGACCTTTGACCGATCTTCTATCAAGAATCCTTCCCTAGGAAAACACGTGCGAACAAAACCGTTGAAAAGACCGATGAGTCGAGCCACTCACAGATCTAAACGCCATGCGCTCTCGCGCTCGCGTACCATTTTCGACCCTTCGTCGCGCGCGCCTCAACTCATGAGATCCCACGACAGTGCTGAGTGATATAGCATGTAAAGGACTTCCACAAACATGTTCTAAAATACAAAATGTGATATTCGTATTTGGCATTTGGACATATGGGGATCACGTGGAAAGTGACTCTAGGGCCTTAACTAAGACGCTGCCCCAAGCGACAGCTCAGGTGGTGTACCGGCTGAGATATTCATCTCCAAACCAAACCCAACTATCGTATTAACGGACGACTTGCCTCATGCTCGCACAATTACCACACCCATCGGTTTCGCTTGGGTCCTCGCACGAAAGCATGCAAGCACGATACAAGTCGTCCGTAAATACAACCCTGGGGTTTAGTTTGAACGCGAGTATCTCAGCCATGAGTGTGTTATTCGCAACTCCGTTTGGGCAGCGTCTTTGTTACCTTATGTCAGTAGATGGGCCTTCAAACGCTGATTCCAAACCTATGTTCGTTATCTGCTGTGACTCTCAATTATGGGCCTTCTTCATATTATTGTAATGTCACGAGATCTAGGCAGACAGAATCGTTAGTATTCACATTTTCAGACTTGCATATATCGAAGACAGTTATCCTAAGCTCAACGTAAAGCTTTGTTTTATTTGGACGCTCTTTTTTAGTGCGTAAGTGACCATTCCAACGACACTGACAATTCAATCATCAAGACAGTGCAAATTTTGGTTGCAAGAAATGTTCGTAACTTCTTTTGGAAGAGCGCACAGCAGATATCGGAAGCAGAGTTGAAATCAGTGTTTCAAGATGCCTATAGTGGTGTAAGTTTCGTTTCAAAAGGCAACGGTCGTCAAGTATCCTTCCCTTGTAAGTTTTAAACTTCATATTCGGAATTTCCACCCATGAATCTTATACCCATTGCGAACGAGAAAATGGCGCTACCGTGCAAAATGAATATGATGATATTTATGTTCTTCCAAGTGAACTTCCCCTAAACGAATACAACGAAAGCCGCTGTTTTTATTTTACTGAGAAAAATAAGCGTGGAATAGTTCCAGAATGAGAATTGCGGCACAGAAGATGAAGAGGATTATTAGCAAGAAATCATAAGCGAAACGTTAAGCGGAGCAATGAACTTGTCGAACTTCAAATTATCTCCCCTTTTTGTGAATCCAGGCACAGGTGACAGCTGCCCTTTCTCACTGCGCAATAAAACTTATTTTTGGGACTCCTACTAAGGCTTCATACAAGCATCAACAGAGCGAGATCATGACCACATACTCATTTTCCCTGATTGCTTACCACAATAAATTGTCTTTAAGCAGGAAAAGACCACCGATATCCATAGCTAAGAGAGTATATAAACACACAAGAAATCGCTTATTTGGTATTCCTGAAAAGACGTACAAACTCAACGGGCACTTATTTTGGAACTCCATGCGGACATTTATCTCCTTGATGTGGAAATCCGGGTAAAACTCCCGTCTTCTAGTTCATTTGCCCGTCACCCATGAGAGGGCGCGCAACAGTTCTTCCTTCGAAACATGCACTGTCTCCAAGGTGATGGTTTGAGATTGCAACCACAGCTGCTTTATCTGAAAGAAGAAGAATTGACAAAAGATGTTGCATATCAAAAGCGGCGTAAAGACACGGAAACGCGAAACGAAAAACTCCAACGCGAACGGAAAACACGAAAATACTGAAGGAAATTAACGACGTTACAAAAGCATGGAAAACAACAAGGGCATTTTTGAAATGGACAAAGGCATACTTATTGGCTACGTATCAATATCTCCGGAGATTCCGACGCCTACATTTGCCGAGCAATTGAGCAGATTTGAAGAAATTTTCGGGAGCACTTTGCTTTAATCCCCGGGAACCCATTGCATCTACAGGGGGGGGGGGGTAAAAGTTTGGGAGCCGACTTTGCAGTGTTGTATTCACGAAACTACTGGTGATTTAAATTCCATATTTGCGCCACATAATGCTGCTGCTAATCAGCATCTACAAATCACACTTTACTCAGCTAAAAATTCTTGCCACATGTTTCTGTAAAAATTGAATTTATCAAACAAGTGCTTCCTGCAGATTGAAAAATCAAAAATTTTTAGTCACAATTTACTTCGTAGCTAAAGATATAGTGACTATTCTTCAACACTTTGATGCAAACTTTGATGTAGAGGAGGCTTTGCGCTATCACATCGTAGTAGTTGCGTTTGCCAGAACTATTCTTTGGAGGACGGAAAATAAAAATTTGCGAATATTATCTTCATGGCAGTAGCCATTTGTCTTTGAAATGAATTTGAAAGCTATAGGAGCGCAGCTGGTACTGAGTTTTGGGCTATATTTTTTACATGAGTCCTCTACAAAGCATCTAGTATTTGAATTTGGTCGTTGGAGCAATTTCATTGTTTCTTAGTTTATGTTTCTCGCTCCCATTCGCGCAGTCGCATCCACATTTCCGATATGCGAGTACTGCCTTGCTTTTATTTGAAATTCCAGACTTTTTTCTCAAACATTGCAAAAAATTTTCGCAATATGCTGTAGCCAAAAGCTTGCTCTATCACACCGCACATGCTTAGTGAAAAAAGCAGTTATCGTGAAGGCGTGGGACGAATTTCATTTCATCACGACTGCCTGCGTGCCACGAAAGGCGGACTCGCTATTGCAAAGGGCTTTTTTAGCCAAAAAAGGCAATCTCAAAATTTGAGGGCTGCGCTATTTGTAAAAGTTCGATTCGTGTCACGAAAAGTTTTCTATCTAGGTAGTTAGGTAGTGTTTTTATGATTTTAACTGAAAAAGTACAAGGCTCCAGACTTTTGCTCCACCCTGTACTTTTGTGACGTCATCTCAAACGGACCGCCTCAGGCCCCTCGTTCATGGCAGACTGTTAAGTGTTAAGAACTGTTAAGTGTTCCAAGGAACCTCAGATTTTCAATTTTCAAGCGAAGGGTCGAGCGATAGTCAGAGCACGAGCTGTCATTATTACGCCCAAAGCCCATCCCGAAAAATTGCATCCGCTTATTTTGTACTACAAACCCTACTATCTCGTCATAAAGAAAGTCAAGTTAAAGCTTGACATTTTTAAGATAAAAAATAAGAATGCATTATTAAGAAAACGCTGTAACACGCTTTATTGGTGTATTTTCAACTTCGAGGAAAAAAGGGGTGTCGAAACATTCAAATCCTATTTATGATCGCTGAAAAGAAACTGAGAGTTGAGGGAAAGGGTATTTTACTAAGGTTAATGCTCACATACTGGCAGAGATATTGTCGAGAAGAGCTATTCTGTCGACTATCACAGAAGAAATTACAGGATGCAAATCTACAAAATTTACAGACGAAGTGCCTTTTATAACAGACTGTTGGTGGTTTTGACTTTCCCGGTTTGGCAGTTTTTAGTTTCCAAGAGCAAATCATTACGAACTCGTTATTTGCTTCTTTATGATCTTCCGTATTTATTTTTTTCTCAGAGTCATTTTGAGATTATGATGTAAAACTCATGCTATGCTGCTAGTAAGTTAATAAAGACAGCTAAGTCGATTTGTCGACATACACCACACGTGTGCGGGTAATTCCAAAATTTCCTTTTTTTTGCGCAAGCATCCCAGATTTGTTTAATAATTACCCAAAAATCTTACAGATAAGCTTTTTTGACAAGAAAAGTTGATGAAAATGCACCCCCCTCGCACTGCCAAGAATCTTGCAGATATGTCCTCCCATCAGATAAGTTTGCCTATAAATAACTTCGGACTTATCTGAAGATTCAGGGTAATTATAATGGAAAGGAAACGAGCTTATCTGAAAAGCCTTATTCAATTGAAAGAAACGGACCTATCTGAAGGTGGACTTATCTGTAGACGGACTTCTGATAGGAGGACTTACTTGTGAGAATTAGGGTAGTACAGAAAAAAGGCACTAGTGCGGAAGTTTGCATCAGAAGGTGTCCACCAGCATTTGAAGGAACAATAGTCCGACAGCTATCATCTCAGATGAGCGAAATTTCGAAGCACGTAAATCGCGGATCTCTGAATGCAATGCGTATATGAGCTAAGCTTTGCGCTAATTCAGTGCATGCCATGCTGAAGCTTTCCATTTTTTTTCCAAAAAAAACCAGTACAACTCTCGAAAAAAGGACAGTTTTTGATTGTTTGTCAGCATACGTCATCATTTGAAACACGCACAATAAGGAATCAAAATAGTGAACAAAACGAAAGTAGGATTGACACTGTTACATTGACCTCGTGTTATCGTGCGCTATAGATGCACTTAATTCACAAGATGGAACACATTTCACCATGTAGCATTAAACTACGCAGATGGTCATATGCTTCTGCGTTTGACGCAGTAGATCAGTCGGAGTTGCACTGGACTTCAAACAACTACGCTATGCTAGCTTTTGAGAGTTCAACAATTGTCTATTTTCAGATCTGCTGATATAAAAGATATTTAGAGCATAAGTGTTTCATCCGAAATGCTGTTCTGTTGTATTTTCATAGTAAGTTGTAGTGTCTAGGAATCAATCGGCATAATGACGAAATAACCCTTTCAGCTTTTGCCAGTCTCGTGTCAGTCAGGGTGGGAAAAATTTCGGGTATCAACTAGCGAAGGTATAAAAGTCATACAAGGATTCAAATTGCAATGTGGTCCCAACTTCCCACCAGTTAGTCCTATTTATTTCTACTCTCATTGTACTTCGTGCGTTCCATTTTATTTCAAACCAATTCCGAGTTTCCTAGCAACAGAGAATCTATTTAAAAAATACCAGCGATTTGCAAAGTGATCTGGAACACTATGATTTATACTATAATCCTGCACTAAACATAGTGTTGCGAGCCATCGTTCTCTGAAATATACTTCTTTCAGTACTACACAGGTCGTCCACTCGATTACTTGTTCTCTAGAATTGCTCATCATATAGACCATGGGATGGATTTTCGCAGAAAACGTACACCTACTTATATATACTACACATACCGTCAGTAAGTTAAAAATCATCAGCTGTGTCTCGTTCGATGTAGTAGGTGAATTCCAGGCGAACAGGTAACGGGAACAAACACAGTTTGCAGGAAATGGGGAAGGCGTTAGCTATAGACAGGGGACTTTGCAAGGTAAGGCAAACCAAATCCCAGCCTGCTAGCAGAAACCTACTGATAACAATCAGCCATAGCACGAGTTTGAAAGAATTGCCGATTCGTTGACGTATAGCACGCGCCATACTTGATCCTCTTAATCCACTTGATCCGCTTGATCCGCTTCATCATTGGTCAATTAAGTGAACTGACCAATAGTGAAGTGGTTGAAGCGGATCAAGCGGATCAAGCGGACAACCTCTTCGCTATTGCTCGATTCACTGAATCGACCAATGATGAAGCGGATCAAGCGGATCAAGTGGATTAAGCGGATCAAGTATGGCGCGTGCCTATGGACCATACTTCCTGCGGAGCACGCGCCGCGAGGTGCCTTTGATTAAACGGGATTGCCGTTGGGAGAGCGTTCGCTTTCCGAATGTAGCCTGGGTCTCTCTTGCGAGCGTGGTCTCTGACCATTCTCTAGCCCTGATCTCTTGATTAGCCCTTGAAGCCCCGCCTTTCAGCCGCTAATCCCGTTAAATCAAGGGGTAAATCGTTTGCTCTAGTACAGATTCGCCAAGTCGTGCTCTCGTAATAATTCAGTCGCGCCGCGGGTGTTTTGCAAGTTTGAGCAGGGCGTACGGCCTAGCAACCCGACTATACTCAAGCATTTCTGTGTGTACACAAGCCTAATTGTAAGCGATGGCAGCATTTTTTTTACTATATAGATGTCACGTAAGTTCTCAAGGAAGTGCAGACGAACCCACGCAATGAAAGTATGCCTTCTAATTTGCTCTGAAAAAGATCGTGGGCAATTTGCATAAACGTAAGCGCAACTTGTTCGATTGTCAGCCATGCTGGCGTGCACTTGCAAAATGGTCATATTCTTGTATAGTCACAGCTGCGTGCATTGAAGTCACTGCGACCAAGCAACACCATTTCATTGGAAAAGACCGTTTTTGTGTATGGTTGAAGAGTTGACGAGCATGTATGGGGCCTCAAGTACGTGTTAAAGGCAGTGGATCGGCAAAATCCAACAACTCGGGATTTTGATGCGGTAGGTCCCTTATCGCCCAACTATGAAAACAGTGCAATCCCGGTTGCACAGCGTGGCTTCCCTGCCGAGAAAATCGCTCTCGAACTTACACGCGCAGGCCAATCTTACACGCATCTGGACGAGTTGGCAATTTCCTTCTCACCATTGGAGGCTGCCCGCCGCAACGCTATAACCATTGGGTCCTGCCACGATTTAGCGTCATCGGCCTTGCTCCACTCGTCCACTATCAAGGAGAAGGGCATTAAAAAACGCTCATTTTCGCCGTGTTCAAGCTTTCAAAAGTGGATTTTCGGGATCAGAGTATTGAAAAACCTCAGGTAAGCGCAAATTTGACTAGGTTGAGATTTGCCGAGCCACTGCCTTTAAGGAGGAATGGAGTCACTGTCACTTGCGAGTGACCTCACACCTGACTCTATATTAACTAAGAGTTGCCTTGTTGATCGTGACCCGACTCCTTCTGAATGTTGAACACTTCTTTGTAGCTCCCTTTTCAACCTTCATTTTCTCAACTTTCGAGCTCCCGCGAACGAGCGTCATTGTGGTAGCGCTCTGGAGATGAGTTGGTACAGGGCTTTACAACCTGTGTGTCACAGCCGCCCCGCTCGGCCGCCACACTTAGGTCCGCGCAGCGTTCGTGGCGCATCGTCCGGGAATTTTGCCAGGTCTCAATCGATGCCGCCGACGCACGCACCAGGCGGCGCATCGATTGAAGTTTGGCAAAATGCCCGGACGATGCGCCTAAGCGAGGCGGCCGCGTTGGAGGAGCCGCGCAAGCCGAGGCTATGACTCTTGTTTTGAAAAGCCCTGTATACATCAGAGCAAATTAGGAGGATGAAAGTACTGTTTCGGTAATTCTGGTCCCCGCAAGTGGGAGACGGTCAAGAGGCGCGATTTTTCCGGCTGTCATCAACTCAAAACTCTAATTTAGTGCTATGTGGGCCTTCAAAAAGTACCAGATAAAGTGCATTAGTTTACTATCTTCTGAAGTTATCGCATGCTGAGTTTCATGGTTTTTGCTTTAAAACGGACTAAAATATTTACGAATTTGTTCTTAGATGCATTTTCATGGGTTTTTGACCTTCAAAATTGCTGTTTTGAATTTTTTCTAAAGTATTAAGATTCAACATCCCATGCGAGTATCTAATATATCTTCTTCTAAATTTCATATACTCTTAGAAAGCTGTAAAACACTTATAATGTACTACTTGGCGTCCAGTTGGCAATAAAAATCGCGCCTCTTGACATACACCCCCCGCAAGTCACTGTAGGCTCGCATTCATTCTACTTTTCCACTACGAAGTAGAATGCTCTGAACACTGCCTACAGAGGGTATTGAAAATTTCCAACGTTGAACTTGCCGAGTTCGGTCGCACAGCTTTCTCATCGAAAAAATTTCTAGCAAAACCGTGCTCTTAAAGGCAGTGGATCGGCAGAATGGACCCCTGTCAGATTTTGGTAGTTTCAGGTAGTATACCCTCTAAGTACACCGTGGTCCCAACCCCACCCTCCAATTCATGCGCTAAGTCCTGTTAAAGGTAGTGGCTCGACAAATCTCAACCTAGTCCAATTTGCGCTTACCTGGGATTTTTCAATACGCTGATCCCGAAAATCCACTTTTGAAAGCTTGAAAACGGCGAAAATGAGCGTTTTTTAATGCCCTTCCCTTTGATATTGGACGAGTGGAGCGGCCGATGACGCTAAATCGTGGCACCCAATGGTTATAGCGTTGCGGCGGGCAGCCTCCTATGGTGAGAAGAAAATGGCCAACTTGTCCAGATGCGTGTAAGATTGGCCGCGTGTAAGTTCGAGAGCGATTTTCTCGGCAGGAAAAGCATGCTGTGCAACCGGGATTGCACTGTTTTCATAGTTGAACGATAAGGAACCTACCGCATTGAAATCTTGAATTGTTGGATTTTGCCGATCCACTGCCTTTAAAGGCAGTGACCGGGCAAAAACTCGATTTTGAGGTTTTGTGCTTACCCGGGCCTATTCGCTATGCTGAATCCGAAAATCCACATTAGAGAGCGCGAAAACGACGAAAAAGGGCTCTAACACTGGAGGGAAATTGGTAAGTGGGCGGGGTCTTCCTCACTGTGAATTCACGCTTCCAGCTTCCACAGCAATTCACTCGAATCCGTTGGCCGCCCTGACATCACTACCGATCAAGTGCAAATGAATGACTTGAAACCGGAATCAAAAGATCGCCCTCGAAGCTGGGAGCGTGAATTCACCGTGGGGAAGACCCCGCCCACTTGCTAATTTCCTTCCAGTATTAGAGCCCCTTTTCGTCGTTTTCGCGCTCTCCATTGTGGATTTTCGGATTCAGCATAGCGAATAGGCCGGGGTAAGCATAAAATCTCAAAATCGAGTTTTTGCCCGGACACTGCCTTTAAGGAGCTTCAAAATTCCACCATCCCCGCTCACTTACATTGAGTGGGCGTCATTGGTGGAGTTTTGAAACACTTTTTTCTGAACTTAGCGCGTGAATTGGAGGGTGGATTGGGGCTACTGTGTACTTGAAGGGTATACTACCTGAAACTATCAAAACATGGTAGGGGTTAATCATTCTGCTGTTCCACTTCCTTTAAGCCTTCTTACACGCGCTCAGACGGCTCGCGAATCCCCTCCCAATCAGAAATTCGTGGTTAATTCGCGCGCTAGAAAACTTGAGTGGCGGTAGAGACTGATAAGCTCAACCAAAGTGGGCGCGAGAAAGTACGGATACTTGCTCTTTTTGATCGGGACACTACAAAAGACAGCTTATTCTCTCGCATTCCTGCAGACCAAGGAGAAAATAGGGAGCCCGGCGGGTAACCTGGGCCGGTAGTAAACCTGTCGAAACGCGCAGCTCAAACTCAGAGTTAACTCAGAGTTAACTCTGAGTTAACACGAACCTTTCAGGACTATTAACACCTGCATAAGCAAACCAAATAGGGGAAAGGGTGATATGGTAGGATACCCCGCAAGACGTACTTTATGCCAAGTATGGAAACGTAGCTTAATTCGATCCACGCGAGACGCTACGCGACGAAACGCTCAGCTGCGCGTTAACTGTGAGTTTGCTGCGCGTTTCAGCCGCCAGCGAAACTCGGAGTTAACTCTGAGTTTGGTTAGAGAAAGAGAAATAGTGCGTAAACGCAGAGGTCCAGAAAAAAGTCCTCCGGGTTAGATTTTGTTCCGAGTTTCATGAAGCATGATGGGGGTATCATGGTGCACCGTTGAACACAAAAATTTGAAATTTTGTAAAATTTTGGTCCCGGTGGTTATCTGATCACGAATCCGATGCTCATTTTTAGCCATTCGCCCACATAAGGGGTAGGGGATACGGTAGTTGGGCGAAAGTCACGAAATTGGCTTAAACTTGGTACACTGGGGTTATTTCGCACGCTGATCGCGAATATAGCATTCGTTTTTCGCTTCGGGGCCACGGAGCGGGATTACGGTAAGTATACGGTAGTTAGACGAAAATCACCAAATTGTCTGAAACTTGGTACAGCGGGGTTTTTTGGCGCGCTGATTATGAATATGATGTTCATTTTTCACCATTCGCCCATATAGCGCAGTTACGGTAGGGATACGGTAGTTGGGCGAAAATTACGAATTTTGTCGAAACTTGGTACAATGGGGTTACTTCGCACGCTGATCACGAATATGATGCTCATTTTAAACTGCGGGACCATTTCGCGAGGCTACGGTAGGGATACGGTAGTTGGACGAAAATCAAAATTCGCTGAAACTTGGTGTGGTGGGGTTATTTGTCATGCCGATTGTGAATATTTATTTATTTATTTATTCAAAACTACAACTACAATATGCTAATCATTTTGCATAAAAAGCAATTCATGTGTTTTATCAGCAAGCCATTAATGCCGTATTCCATCTTGAACCTCTCAGCAGCTGCGTGCGCTGTGAAATCAAAGCCATAATTCAAGTCTAATCCTTATTTTTCAAAAACACATGCACCCTAAGTGGTCTCATAGAACGCCTCTTGATGGCACAAATGGCTAGTAGGCTAGTAGGCAGTAGGCTCTGGCTCTGCCTACTTGAATTTCATTATCGTTTTCGCATGACCTTTTCAACCATACAACTACCAGCACTTAGAAACTAATATATAGTCCCAACCACCTACTTCTCGGAAATGTAAATGTGACAGATTTTCGCAAGAGATTTTGTTACCAAAACCAAACAATTTTTATGCTTTTTGCCAGTTTGTAATATAGCTGTGACGAATGGGACTTTTCATTGGATGAACGAACAACGAATAATTAGTCTTTGAAAATTTTTTGAACGAATGAATAGCGAATAATTGAATTTAAAAATTTCCAAATGAACGAATATTACGATTTTTATATTATTTGGGTTCTAATATTCGAATACAAGCAGATTCCAAAATTCGAACTTTCGATTATTCGATTAACCACTTGATCGTATGACTATTCGAATGCACGAACAACTGAATATCATCGAATATCGAATGCATTATTCGAATACTCGCATGCAAATTCGAATATTCAGTCGCAATAGTCCATTTGAATATTCAAACATGGATTTCTGAAACTTCTCAAATATTTGTATTGAATAACCGTCTTTCTAAATTCCTCGCATATTCGAAATTTGAATAATTCATTCTTCCGATTTGTCGAATAAACGAAATATTCGAATAAAGAACACTCATCAGCCAGCCAGTGGCGGTCGCAGGATTTCTGTCCGGGGGGGGGGGACCAAAAAAATTTTTCTGAATGAAGGTGCGCGGCCACGCACTCCGAAAAATTTTTTGGGGTGCTTCTCAAACTTTTTGCGGCCCCATACCTCCCAAAATGAAGAAAAAGATGCGTGGTGCAAGCAATCCTCCGAAAAAATTTTTACTAGGCTAATTTAAATTTTTAAAAATTTTCAAAAAATATTGTAATTGTTGTGTCCTCCACGTCGGACACGTCGGCTCTTCGTCCTGAGGCAGCACACGAAAATACAAGAATATTTATTAAAAAATAATAGAGGATAGTAAAATAGAAGAAGCGATGAGTGAACAGTCGAACTGATTGTAGAACTGAGTAAGGCTTTGATTGAGCGCCTTTTATAGCGCTCATTTCCCGCGCACTCTGAGGCTAAGATCGAATGCGCGAGGGCAGATCACTACGAGGAAAACAGCTGATCATTTACGAACACTAACACAACACCTCCCCCAGTAGGGTAGTTACACAAAACTAGCCTACGATAAAAGCTTGAACTACAAATATGAACAGCTAAGAAATCGGTCATACATAGAAATTCAAACAACTACAAAACTAATGAAACAAACATACAATAACATACTATGGACTAGGTTAAAACCGTTGTACCGGTCTTCTTGTTCTGCTCGACCTGCGAAGCGTTGTCGTGGCGTGGAGGGCTCGTGGCTTGATGTCGACGTCGATGTCGTTGAATCCACGGGTGCTGGCACATCGCTCGCGATCGCTTGCTCGGAATTCTCGTCGGCTGCACTGCTATTCCTCCGTAGAGTGTCGTCTTCTGTCAAAACATCTAGGAGTATCTTCAAGGCTTCGGACTGTTGATGAAGTTGTTGTCGCACGGCGAGCTGTTCGCTATCGCTTCGATGCCGTAGCTGATTTGCATGCTTCTTGCACATCTCGTCGCCAACCATAACTTCATAATTGACACGTCCAATACGCCCCATCACGGTTCCTTTCATCCAATGGAAGTGGGGTGGCTTCCACTGTTTAGCGTAAACCAAGTCACCAACTTCGAATTCTTTCCGAACGGCTCCATGCTTCTGGTCGAACTGATCCTTCATGCGCTCTCGTCTCCTTCGTGCGAGCGGGTCTTCTGCATCTTCTGTCATCGGAAGTAACAGACTTAATTTTGTGCGCAAGTTTCTGCCTAGAAACAACTCCGCTGGCGTCTTGTCGTTCAAGTTCGTGTTTGGTGTTGTCCTGTACGCTTGTAACACCACATTAAGAGTCTCTTCTGTTGGACTCTCCTCCCCCTCTAGTTTCTTGATTACGCGTTCCAGCGTATCAACGAAACGCTCTGCCTGTCCATTCGACTGAGGGTGGTACGGAGCAGTCCTTATATGTGTGATTCCACCTTCGTCACACATCTTCTTGAATAAGTCCGACGTGAACTGAGTACCGTTGTCGCTCACTATGGTCTGCGGTAGTCCATATCTTGCAAACAAATTCTTCAAAGCTTTCACCGTCTTCGCAGCCGAAATGTTGCTCATCTCGATCATTTCGGGCCATTTACTGTATGCATCTACCGCAACCAAATAGAAGACTCCTTGCCTAGGTCCAGCGAAGTCGATGTGTATCCTTTGCCACACTTGAGTCGCGGATGGCCACGCTTCTAATGGTACCTTCGTCGGATTTTTGGCTAACTCTTGACATTTCGTGCATCTTCGTACCAAGTCTTCGCAATCTTTGTCGATATTTGGCCAATAGACGTAACTTCGAGCAAGTTTCTTCATCCTTACAATCCCTGGATGACCACAATGTAGTTTTTTCAGAACGTTCCTTCGAAGCTCCTTGGGTATCACAACCCTTTCGGTTGACATCAGACATTGCTCCACGATTGACAATGTCTCTCTTCGATTTCGAAAATGTGCCAACTCTCCATGTACGTCTGGCCACTCTCCTTTCTTCACGTAGGTCATCACTCTTTGTAGCACTGGATCCTTCTTCGTGTAGGATTGCACATCTGATACTGTCACTGGTAGTTTCCTAATGCAATTCTTCAACATGTAGTTTACGTCGTTCTCAACGGCAGCTATCACGACGTCTTCTTCGTTATTCTGACTCTTCTTCATCAACCGTGACAAGCCATCTGCTTGTCCAAACTTCGTAGTCTTGACATACTCTATGTCAAAGTCATATCCAAGCAGTATTGTAGCCCATCTCATAAGTCGGTTAGCGGAGTAGACTGGGACTCCTTTCTTGTCACCGAAGATGGCTAGCAATGGTTGATGGTCCGTCAGCAGTAGAAACTTTCGCCCAAATATGTACTTGTGGAATTTCTTGACAGCGAAGACAGTTCCCAACGCTTCTTTTTCGATCTGCGAATAATTCTTCTCTGCCTTCGTTAAAGATCTCGATGCGTGTGCAATTGGTTTTTCGGATCCATCCGCATATCTATGCGATATCACACAACCGATACCATAGTCGCTTGCGTCCGCTGACACGACGATCTTCTGCCTCGGATCATAGTGAGCAAGGTTCAGCTCACTTGACAAAGTTTCCTTGAGCTTTTCGAATGCTTCTTGATGTGTTCGTGTCCATTCCCACTTCGCATCTTTCTTCAGCATTGCATCTAGCGGTCCACGAAGATCCTTGATCTTTGGCATGAACGCCGCATAGTACGTTACCATGCCAAGAAAAGCCCTCAGTTGACTAACATTCTTCGGCTCATCCATACTCTTGATCGCTTCGATCTTCGCTAAGTTCGGTCTTCTGCCATTTCGATCCACTATGAAGCCAAGATATCGTATCTCTGGCTTACCGAAAGAACACTTCTCTAGACGAATTTTGAATCCATATTCGTCGATTCTTGCAAACACAGCTAACAGATTCTCCATGTGTTCTTCTTCTGTTCGTCCACAGACCAAGATGTCGTCCAGGTAGGTTGCTACTCCTCGCAGACCATTCACCATCTTGTTCATGATTTGCTGGAAGATCTCTGGTGCTGTCTTGATTCCAAAAGGCAATTTGTTGTACTGGTAAAGCCCTCTATGCGTATTTATTACAACCATTTTCTTCGCTTCGTCTGACAACTCAATCTGCAGATAGGCGTCCGACAGATCTATCTGCGAAAACACCGTGCTTCCATTGAGGGATGCGAATATATCCTCCGGCAATGGCAACGGGTAATCATACGACTCCAGCGCTTTGTTGAGTCCAGTTGAAAAGTCAGCGCACACTCTCAACTTTCCATTCGCTTTCCTGACACATACGATGGGCGCTGCCCATTCACTGTGTGTCACTGGACTTATGACGTTGAGCTCCAACAGCCTATCAAGCTCCTTTTCGACAGCTTCGAGCGCGGCATGGGGGACAGGCCTGCAAGCTTTGAACACTGGGCGAACATTTTCGTCAACTCTCTTGTGAGCTTTCTCCTTTGTGCAGCGTCCTAAACCTTCTTTGCAGACTTCTGGGTAGGTTTCTTTCAGCTTCTGAGCGATGTCATTGTTCTGCTTCAATTTCACGCAGCCATCCTGCTCAAGTGATAGGACATTTCTTCGTTCTTCTGAATCCACTCCAGTCCTAGCAATGAGTTGTGAGGTGTCACGTATGCGTAGCCTTCGCTCCTAGATCCTTTGATCTCGTAGTCGCACCGTAGCTTTCCACGGACATCCATTAAGCCTCCACTAGCGTTCTTGACAACCACGTTGGTGTTTTCCAATCGCGGAGCACCCATGCTTCTCCAAATTGATTCGTTTAACAGTGTGATGTCTGATTTAGTATCTAGCAGGAAATTAACTGGATGACTGTTCACTTTTGCTTCGATATACATGCGCGTCGAGTTGACATCCACCATCGCATTTGCAACCTTCGCTACGCTGTGCATATGATGTTTCGGTTTCGTCCAGCTTCTGTTCTTACTGGTGTCGCTGCTTCTGTGGATTCTTCGCTTCGAATCTTGCTGAACAAGTGCTTTTCTCTCGGCCACTTGTTCGCAGTACTTCTCCTTGTGACCTGTCTTCTTGCACTTCTTGCAAAACCACTGCTTCGCTTTGCATTCCCTGACAAAGTGAGCTTTACCACAGCTCCAGCATTCCAGCTTCTTGGGTTCTTCCTTGCTTGTTGCTTCGACAATCTTCGTGCAACCAGCTACAGTCTCGCTATCTTTCTTGAGACTGAGGAAGTTTTCGCACTCCATGTACAATTCCTGTAGCGACATCTTTCGTCCAGCCTTGTACTCCTTTTCCAGTACGGCTATGAGTCGCTGCCTGATTTCGGCTTCCTTTTGGCTCTTCAGGCCAAAAATCCATAGTAAGCATTTTATGCCATCGCTGTCCAAGTCATGAATCTTCGCTTTTTCGCGCAATTCGTTCACTCGACCGGTGTACAGGAGGTAATCTTCGGAATCTGCCTTCTCCAATTTCAGACACTGGTACCGCAAAGTGAATTCCGAAATCTTCACGTCGAACAGCTGCTTTAATGTTTCGACGGTTTCTTCGAATTTAATCGAGGTTACCTCCTTTGGTAACACATGCCTCTGGTATTTTTCGAAACTGCCCTTGTCCAATTTTTCACAAAGAAGCCTCACCCTGGCATTCTCTGTCAGCTGCTTCGCATCTTCGACGAAGACTTCCTTGTAGCGCGCGTACCATTTGCTGAAGCACATGTCCGCTTCGGGGTCGAAGTAGAATTTTTCGATCCGATTGCTTAGTGCGGACATCATGTTCGGAATCTCCGTCGAACTGCCCTGATTCGTGCCGCCGATGTGTTTCAGGAACATCTCCATCATCTCCTTCCTTTCTTCTTTGATCATCTCCTTGAAGGTCATCATCATTTCTTGGACGTCCACTTTCGCCATGTTGATCGATCACTTCTGCTTACGAATTCTCGATCTTCGATTCAATCCAAAGCTCGTTCTTCGGCTACTCTTCGATAGTAGCAGCACGTCCGTCAGGCTATGATTGAGCGCCTTTTATAGCGCTCATTTCCCGCGCACTCTGAGGCTAAGATCGAATGCGCGAGGGCAGATCACTACGAGGAAAACAGCTGATCATTTACGAACACTAACACAACAGTAATTATCCACATAGATAAATTAGTCACTCGCACATTTTTATAACCCACGCAAGTAAATTCCAGAAATTTCGCGACCCGCTTTCGGTGGGGGGGGGTTAGGGCGCCCCCTCGGTCCGCCACTGCAGCCGGCCCATAGTATTATCAAAATGATAGAGGCATGTAGACGATTTCGTTATGTGTTTTACATTTTACATATGTTCGAGTTCGAGAGCTTTTGACTGAATTTTGATACTTCAATTTGTCAATAAAGCAGTCACCGCTAGTTATCCTATCTAGGAATGCAGCTGGGATAATCTCTTCTAAGGTTGGTATTTTCTAAATAGAAGATATATCGTAAGTGGGGGTTGAGAATGGTGGGGGGGGGGGAGTACATAAGGGTATTGTAATGAATCACTCTGCTTAGAGCGACAAGGGACCATGCCTCTTGACGTTTTTGAACATGTAGGATGTAAGCAATTAGTACTAATGGCGTCAGAATGGTAGTGGTGCTAGGGTGTTGTGCAGCCTAGTGGTCTAGTAGTAGGCACTTCGCGCCGAGCAACGGAAGTTCAACTCCCGACTTAGTCGGAGTGCTTTGTGATGAAGCGTGTAGTAGCTCCTCAACAACTACTCAGACAATCACAGGCTCTCAGCGGGCCCCACCAAAAGCGTCGTTGCCTTATCGCAGCCACTGTCGCTTCCCGCTGAGAGCTTTGTCGGAGCTTTGTCGGAGCTTGTCGGAGCGGGCTCGCTGCCCGCTGAGCCCGCTCCGACAAGCTCCGACAAAGCTCCGACAAAGCTCTCAGCGGGAAGCGACAGTGAGGCGATGAGGCCACCGCGCTTTTGGTGGGTCTAGGCGGTGGCTTTGTGGCTGCCGGCTGAGAGCATTTGATTGTCTAAGTATAGCGGCTCCGCAAGTAGCAGAACGAAGCTCCGAGTACCAGAAACGAAACTCGGAGTCAACTCTGAGTTTCAAAACGGAACTCAGAGTCAACTCTGAGTTAACGCGCAGCTTTAAACTCGGAATTTCGGCCAGATTACTACCGGCCCTGGTGATAGAGTAGCGCGCGATACCAGGGTCGCGCTCATATCCGCTCGCTCGTCTTCCTCATAATCAGAAATTTGAAATTGCTTCGCTTTACAGTGTTACGACATTTATTTTGCGTCAGGGCCTTTCGTGTTGTTACAATAGGCATACGGAACAAGGACAAAATCTGGAATCCGCTGCAACTTTGTTTGGAGGATTATTTGACATGCTGTTCACTTATATCAAATCCATTGTCCTACGATAAGCTGCATATTATGGCTATTGTATGTACTGGAGTGGCATCCTACTCTTAGTTCTATAGTGGCAACATGCGAATAAGATAACGTGGCTAACACATCATATAATCCCTGCAGAAAGTTACAGCTTTTGAGATTCTCCACCCATTCTTTGTTTTATCAGATTCATATGAGCGTGCTTCTTAGGTCATTATTGGAATGGTTCTGTGCGAGCACCCTATTTTCATGAGTATAAGCCGCACCTTTTTTCAAATTTCCAACAGAGCTGTTCAGCCGCTTCACTATGTTTCGAAAGCATTCTCTATACCCACCATCTCACAGCCAATACGCAGCACGTTATGAGTTCTTCTGTCGCGTAATTCCGCGCGGCTTATACACCAAATAATGTATTAGGTCGGTCCGAAAGTTTTGTCGGTTTTTTGAAAAGACCCGCAAATTCCATACACTGATGAGCAAACACTTCAAGCTGTATCAGATGCAAAATTTCTTCAATTTTCCAGCTGCCATATTCCCATTGTGATTCATTGAAAGAGTGCTGAGATAATTGCTGGAAATTACAACGTTCTCACCATGTCTGATTTTCGCTAATTTTCAAAATTACTGAGACTTTCGGGAAAGCTTTGGTACCTAGCAGATAGGGCAAACCATTTGTCAGCTGAAAAATTTTTTGTAGCTCTGCGGCTTGTCCTTCAGAATCCATATCCATTTTTTTAAAGTAACCGGATTTTATATTCCACCTATTCTAACCTCGTAGAACTTGAAACATAAACAGTTCAAGTACTATTCAATGCAACTTTTTTCCTTATTCGTCTTTTCTTGGCGATACAGGCAAAATCTGTGAAGAACATGACGTATTTATCATTTTCAAAAATGTGCAGTGATGTACCATAAGTTCTGGAATCTCTGTATTTTGGAACGCAAATTGCTCATTTACTTTGTAAAGATTTTGATAGTAATGAATCGAGTGTTGAAACGCTAATAACCCGGAGATTTTGTAGTGTTTCGTGCAGCAAGAAGTCATGTAATCTTACCAAAAATCGAAATTTTTCGAAAATTTTTCAGCAAAGTTCGAAAGAATAGCTGAAAAGAGGAAAAATTTTTTTGATTGGCAAAAGCTTTGCCCTTTCTGCTGGTTACTGAAGCTCCTCCAAACGTCTCCTGTAAAAGTTCTGAATATTAGCGGAAGTTAGACATGGTGAAAATGAAGGGTTGAAATTTTCAGAGATTATCTCAGCTCTCTTCAAAAGTGTCGAGTCGAAAACATAGCTGTTGGAAAGAGGAAAAAATTCTGCTTTTGATACTGCTTGAGGCTTTTGTTTTACTTTACTGTGAGGAATTTACGGGTCATTACAAAAAAACGACAAAACTTTTGGACCGGCCTAATATCTTGCTTTTGAAATTTTGGAATTCAAATTCTGCATCTTAAAATAAGCTGTAGAATTTTTTTGATAATTTTTATATGCTCTAATGTTACAAAATAATCAAAAATTGTGTGCAGACGTAGAAAACTCTTCCTTCGAAATCCTCATAGCTAATCAAGTTGGGCCCAAAGCAAACTCTTCCTGCAAGGATTTTCAAGTGTGCAAGATAAGATTTCAACTAGAATCAATAAAAACTTTACAGAAGGAAAATTCGAGACGCCGAGTCGCATGCGTGGCGTACGAAACGAGACGTAATGGCCATGAATATCATGAGGTTTTTGATAACATCTACTGTGCTTTCAACGCCCTTCCGGCTAATTCTGATAATGAGATTTAGAGTTTTTTTTAAAGCAGGTTTTGCAAGTACTTCAAAGCAAGCCTTGTCCTTCTCTTTCTTGCCTTCATTCCTTCAAGATGGAATTCTTCAAATTTCCTGACGCTTTGACGACTCCTTGCAATGTCTGCATTTTATTCTTTCCCTTTTTTACATTGTTGTAGTTATTTTTATGAAAGTTTCACGAAACAGTTTTTCTACTATAAACACAAAAAGTCGAAGAACTGGTCATGATGGGGGAAATGGGCAAATGTGCCCGAAAATATGTGTCATTAAAAACTTGACCCTCATATCAGCAATCACCACTTCGTTGCATAGCTACCAATATCCACACAAGATAAAAGAAAATTCAACACTTAAATTCCTTATATCTAAAGTTCCTTTATAAAATCGTGACGACGGTTGGACTGTGGCCACAGGAGCATAACATTTTTATCAAATAACAAAACATAACACCCTCACACAAAAAGGCATCACCTCAACGCTCATTTCAGCAACCAGTATCCTATCATACCTAAGCAGAAAAATCACTGAGTAGAGATTAGAACCAAAAAATGCGGTCGCAGAAGAATGCGTGCGTGTCGCGCGCGGTCGCGCCATCGTCACTATTTTTCAAGTGCCCTACACTTCATCTTCCTTTTCTTTTTGTCTTTGAAAATTGCTCATGGTAAAAGTCGATCAGTGCGGGTGATCTACACGGAAGCCCTCAGTTGAGATTCCGTAAGTAAGATGACGATTGCCATGAAGCAGGCAGAGCAAACTGACAGTTGCTATCCGTCCACCTGCCGCGTTCAATAGTTCCAGTCCCGCCAATTCACTGTTGGTTGAGACGAGAGCTACTGCAAATGGTGTTGGAAAGATGAGACGCAGAGAAGATTCTCGTGATTTACTCCTGCTCAGACAATTGGAACTCTCACCGGGCGCCGTAATGCCCACAGCCATCATCACACCACCGCGTTTTTTCACTGCCTCTGTGGACTTCCCGCTGAATGTTATGTGGCTTCCACTTCATTGCCGCGTGTAGCAGCCCGCTCACGTTTGATATGGTAGCTCGCTTACGGCCAGTTGAAGCTGTCCGCTTGCGGCCAGTTGAAGCAGCCAGCTCAATGCCATTTGAAGCTGCCCGCTCATTGTCATTTGTAGTAGCTCGCTCACTGCCGTTGTGGAAGGCCACTCACTGCCGCTTATCGCCTCCCGCTCATTCTCATCAAGCAGCTCTCTATACTCGTTTTTCGAGCTTGCTGAAATTCAACGGCTGGGGAACATTTCGTTGAAAGGACTGCGCGAATTATTGCTTTTACATTATACTACCAATCGTTGCTGTACAAGGTGCGCCAGAACTATTTGCGCGTATATTCTGCAATGCAAAACTCGTACAAGACGAGATCAGCGATAGGCAAAAACTATTTTGTTTCTAGGATGGTCTGGAAAGAAAATTATCGGCGGTTAACCAAAGTCATGTGTTTGCCACATACTCAAAAACTGCAAATTTTAGAGGTATGAATGAGCACAAAAAGCAGAAATTGACTCCAAATCAGCTTGAAGGTCAATTTCATCAATGGGAAAGAACTGGATATTTATCTAGAAGCTTTGTGGAAACGCTATAGCATTGATTCCGGTAACAGATGTGTCCATAGCTTACAAATGTGATTTGAAAACAAAACAGCCACTGACACGCGGGTGGCACTTGCGTACTTTTTATTCCCATTTTTGCAAAAATGATTGTTGGCGGACGCAAGTACTACGATTCGATAGCGCAAAGCCTCCTTTACACTGTGGACATAAAATCCCTTCAAAAGTCATCAAGAATCTCCAGTTACGGAATGAATTATAACTACCAAAAAATTAGGTTTTTGCGCTTTGCAAAAGTATTGGTACGGCAACTTCATTATTTGCACAAAGGTATCGCAATCACCTTGAGCTCGTAAAGTGCTATTTTGTAGAGATGACTGCAGCTTTCTACCACATGAGTTTTGGGATCAAAACTATGAGTAGTTTTTTTGCGGCACTCCTGCAAAGTTGACGCAAATAATTTTGACGCACCCTGTAGTCCGTGAATAAGCGTACCAGCGCAATTCGCTCTTTTCGAAATCTACTACTCCTTCTTATATCCTTTGATTCAACTGGTTTGGCGGCTGGAAGGAGAGGCTTTGTGACCTACTTGAGGCTAGGTAATGATCCGAGAGCATGCGCGCGAGAGAGACGCAGATGCGTCGCGGGCGCGAGCTGCCTCAATTAGGTCACAAAGCCCCACCTTCCAGCAGCCAAGCCAGTTGAAAGTTACCAGCACTAGAAACAAGCTAGGGATTATTTTTATTATTAAATTGCTCAAAAATATAACTTTGATTGCCTACCTACACTGCAACAAAACACGTAATGACAGCTCAACAACGAACAAAGTACATATGATAGAAATGAAATCAAAATTCAAGACCAAGGGAGCGAAGAAAATTCTGTTCATCCAATAATAAAGATGAAGTCTTTTCTCCTTACGATCTAGTCGAGATCTCAACCAATTCGCGGAGTTATTTTGATGTCCGTACATCTATCTTCCTGAACAATGAGCTAGTAGCTTACTGAAGATTCTGTGCACCGTATACTTGATCATGTACTTCTCGCAACTGAATCCTTGATCGGTTTCCGTTTTTTTCCTTTGCTTCTTAAAATTATTTGAGCTCCTTTTTGATTGTGAAAATTCAATCTTTCAAGTTTACTCACAGCATGTGACAACCGCTGCTCTTTATCCACATCATAATCCAAGCGTATATCTCTCCTAAAAAGTACTTACTGATCTCAAAGTCTTTAAACCAAAGTTCTTAGCTTAGAGCTTGCACGGTAAGCTGCTTCCCCTTCAGTATTTCGGCTTCAAATGATTCGACATCGGCTAACAATTCAACTTCTTCTGCCGGTCATCTTCGAATTCACCAAGCGCGATGTAGAACCTGGAAAGTTTGAGTATTGGTCTTGGCGATTGTTCTTTCAAGGAAGATACCGTGACATTTAATGCGCAGCCATTTTTTCAAGCCCCAGTTGAGTTTCCCCCAAACCGACCAGATCCAGAGCAAAATCTGAAGTCAAACTCAGTGCAATACCAACGTCTGCACAGAACTTGATATAATTATCTACCCATGAGTGTCACTTCCACTGCCGTCGGTAGAATTTGCAGGTGTCGTTCTCTACGTCCTCGCAATGATACCTTATAGAGTATTTTTGGATTTGCTGAGGAGGCTGTCAGGTGCAAGTTGTCCAATGACTAGACGTACAGTGACCGCCAAAAAGTTGCGGAAAAGTTGCCCTCCTGTTTACAGTGCTCATTCTCAGATGGAAAACAAAGATGAAAAAATGGTTGGATTGCATGTGATGATAGAGCTCATCAAGAGCTACAACCCAAACATTGCATTTTCCGAAAAACATGTTTTATGAAGATTTTCTATAATAAAATAAGTCCGAGAATGGCCTCGTCACAATGTCGCGGACAATAATTCTTCGAACGCGAAAAATTTCCTTTAGGTCTTTTCTCGGGGCAGAAACAGATGTTTTCCGGAAAGGTAAGCATACTATATTGTAGTGCTCATTGAGGACAATAACCGGGTAGTGGTTACTCCCAAAAAAGCCCAAGCTTGAATTTTATTTTGCTTTTTTTCAAAAAGCAATTTCCAACCTCTTTTTCAAGCCAAATTTCTTCACATGGTAACCCATTCAAGACATTCTAACAAAGCTATTTGGATGGAACGGATGCTCTTTGTCTTTTTTTGTGCATCGGACATGTGGGTGGTGTGGCTCTTGACAGTGCGCGCACATGACCTCATCTTCACCTCACCACTGACTTGTACCGCTTTGCAGGCTTGTAGCTCGGCCAGCAGTCACTCTACGAGCCTGCAAGTAGGTTCATTCGAAAGAGCGTGATAACCTCGACATGATGGTATGCAATCAGTTGAGTTTGGGAAGTCTCGGAAAATCTGCGGATGGGGTAGTGAAGCGCAGCCATAGAGGTTTTTGGAGTGGAGGCTCGTATCAACACTAGAGCAGCCTTAGAGCTCCGATATGGAATTACAAGAAAATTGACATTTTAAACTTCCAGGATGGAACTGGTGGCGAAAGGAGCTTTGGTCGACTTTGCCTGATAAATTCTTAGCCTACTCCTAAAGCTGCGCTTTGTCACCCCATCCGCAGATTTTCCGGGAATTCCCAAACTCAAGTGATTTGCATATCATCATGTCGAGGAAGTCACGCTCTTTCGAATCAGCCCTACTTACAATCTCGTAGAATGACTGCCGGCCGAGCTGCAAACCTGCAAAGCAATGCAAGTCAGTGGTGAGGTGAAGATGGGGTCATGCACTGTCAAAAGCCATTTTCAGCGAAGAAGCTCACCACCACACGTCCGATGCACAGAGTATGGCAAAGAGCATCCGTTCCGAATAGCTTTGTTAGAATGTCTTGAATAAGTTTTCATGTGAAAAAATTTGGCTTGAAAAGGGATTTAGAAGTTTTCCAATAATTTCCATGTTCTGTAGTCATTAAACCTGGGCATGTTCGTAAGTGTCGAATATTGTTGTGCCGAACAGGTTGTTAGGTGGTTCTTTTATTGTTAGTACTCGTTCGGCACAACAGTATTTGACACTTTAGATTTAGAAGTTATTTCTTAAAAAAAGCGAAATAAAATTCAAGATTGGCTTTTTTAGAAGTAACCACTACACGGTTATTCCTCAATGAGCTCTACATATAGTATGCTTACTTGTCCGGAAAACTTCTGTTTCTGCCCCGAAAAAAGACCTAAACGAGATTTTTCGCGTTCGAAGAATTATTGTCCGCGACATTGTGACGCGGCCATTCTCGGACTTATTTTAGAAAAAGATTTTTAAAATTTGCATAACACATGTTTTTCGGAAAATGCAATGTTTGCGTTGTAGCTCTTGATAAGCTCTATCACCACATATAATCCAACCATTTTTTCAACTTTGTTTTCCATCTGAAAATGAGCATTGAAAACAGGAGGGCGACTTGTCCGCAACTTCAAGGATGGCGGTCACTGTATTCACACGCAGAAAGACGTAATTGTGCTGATAAATAAAACGAAATAGGCTTGCAAAGTTGTTTTGATTGCATCCTTGAAGCTATAGTGCACTAATAGTTTAGGAATTTCAACCTAATAGTCTTATTGCACGAGTTGTCGTATGACTGCCACTAACAACTATGCTTTTGATTGTGGTGTTTCTACCTTCCAAGTTCCTGCCAACTTATATAGCGACATAGAATGTGACTGCACATTTGTTATCCATGCGTAGCATGACTGTGATTCAAATACACGCGCCAGCGATCTATAGCAATTTGTGTCTCGCTGTGATAGAATTGAATAACGTGTTAGCAAAGGTAACTAAAATGGGGTCTTGCTGGCCCTTTTCACCTGGCCACGCGGGCATTGTTCGCTATCGACACCTCAAACTTGGTAATTAAACCTTTATTGATAAAAGTATAAATTACAAACACAACATATGGGCATGATAACACAATCAAAATATGTCAGAAATGTTCAATCGCTAAAGATAAACGAGAAAAATAAACCTTTCTACCTTCTCCTTTATACAGAATAATACATAAAAAACAAAACAATCGCAAAACAGTAGACACAAAACAATCGCAAAACATTAAACAACCACAAGTAAGCGTTCTTGCCCTTCATATAATACCAGTGCTTCACCTCTGCTTCGCAGAGGTTCGCACTGGCTCTACTATCTATGTGCCTTACTCATTCTCGTAAAATCGTGGCACTGGAACTCACCGCGCTGTACCGACTACCACGAATAAAATGTAAACAACCACTCATTTAGAAAGTCTTTTCACGTGAGATCGGTGATTTCGTGTGGATGAAACTTTTCGCAGGAAGACAAATACAAATTTGAATAGGTTTTTGGATTTGTCACGACTTGGTAGTCGCCATAAAGGTAATGATAACCGTGAGCTACATCTCTGTGCGAAAATCTTCTCAAACGCTTAGCTAGAACCTTGGTAAATTGGCCATTTACACAATCAATTCGTTTTGGCGCCGTTTTCGTTACGTAGGAAACTTTCGACCACTTTTCTGGCTAAACTTCATCGCTTGCACATTTGCTTACCAAACTCATCCACGATTCTGCAAAAAGTGGTGATACGGACCGAATTTTGCGGTATAGGAGCCAGGTGGACCCGTTTGGCGCGCAATTTCTGATGGATCCACTCAACGAATCTACTCGTGCTTTTGCATGTTGGACTTTCATGAAGGTAGCATGCGCTAGAATTTGTGCTTAGAACGCTGGCTGGAACACGCTCCACGAATTTCGTAACAGACACACACACACAAAGTCACGGAAACATCCTTAGCCCGTTATTATAAGTTATGATATGCCATAGCAAATTACTGTATCAGTGCAAACGCTCTATGCTCTGAGAAGGCTATCTCGATACCACTTAAAATTCTCTAATCTCTTTTTTTTCCATAGAATCGCAAATCTTCCTCGCAGTCATGTTTTGAGAAGCTCGATGCTTCCCCTTTATCAGATCGCACTGCAATGACTGCGCTTACCGTACTTTGAGCTTGCCAAAGATCGCGTAACCGCGATACTCTCCCCGCTTTAATGCTGCCTTATACGCAATTTTGCGAGACGGTCATGGATTTCCGTCGCTGACGACTCACATTGCGTCCTTTCGGCTCCGATACGGAGCGATTCATCAGGTAGAGCACATACTATTGGAGAGTGAGGCCTTTGGTTTTACAATGATAACATCGAATTCGGTACTTGAAACTCTTATAGCCACCCGCACAGTGAAGCTCCAGACAGCTGAAGCATCTTTCATTCCTTCTGAGA
The DNA here is from genome assembly GCA_958299035.1 of Cylicocyclus nassatus. Lineage (NCBI taxonomy): Eukaryota > Metazoa > Nematoda > Chromadorea > Rhabditida > Strongylidae > Cylicocyclus > Cylicocyclus nassatus. The sequence goes on from CATQJL010000223.1 coordinate 79,316,520, forward strand.
CAACCTTTCCTTTCAGCTTCGGTTTTCAAGGTAGCACATGGCTCTTAATGAGTGCCCATTCCTCCGTAGAACACACATCTCATAGTTTTTCTTCTTCTCGGTAAACATTGTTTTCGAACTGTCACGATCTGCATTCTTTGCCTGGCCAATGTTCTTGCTGGTCTTTGCACTCTTTCGAGTTCCTCTTCGAATTCCGCTATCTCCCGTAGTGTTCTCTTGTGCTGGTTTATTCACCAAGGATCCGATTCTGAGAAGTTAACATATGCTTGCGTTGCTTGTGGTTGGGTAGATCCTGTTTCTGCTTGTGTGGAATCTGTTTGAGTATTTTTTGTCGACGTTCTAAGACTTTGTTTTTGTCTACTACCATTTTGCTCACAAAGTGTATGGCTAGAGCATGCGTTTGTGTCGTTCTTTGCTGCTCGTTCTTCTGTAGGACAGTTCACTCGTACTTCTTTCATGTTGCAAAGATCGTCGATCAACTTCAGCTGGTAGATGATCACGGTCTCGAGAATTTTCGGGTCCGTCAGCAGCTCCGCTCCTGATCGTCTTGATATAAATTTGCAGACGCTGCATCGGTGCTGTCCATGTGTTATGAGACATGGCTTTTGTGGCTATTAAAACCGGTATCGTGGCAAAGAGAGGGCAATGGCGGAAGGGCGTTCTTTAGTCTTCGCAAATCTTTTTCGCACTGCGTTCATCCTCTGTTGCTGAAACTAAAAGTTAATTTTCTTTCAGAAATTTTTTCCTAGTCTCGCTTGCTTACGTATTCGCTTGCAGATGGTGCGTGCATTAGTGTTTTTCCCAGCGGCATGCAACACAGTTTCAGAAGGAGGTTCATAATCATGTGCAAAATGAATTGCAGAATTACTGGTAAAAATAAATTGCAAAGGTTAAGAACAAAGCCATGAGACTTATGACCTTTTCCCATAAAAGAAGTATACTGCCTATATGCCATAAGTCGGGCCATTCGAATGAGTATGTGTTGCTCTTGCTTGCTATCGAAAGAATTCGCCGCGTTTGGAATGTTTCGACAATTCGAAAGCCTGATAAAATGAAATGGGATGTTTCACCACAGCTTACCGAGCATTTGACATAATGGCCTGCTAAATTTCGTAAAAGTTGTAATCGTGATTTTTCTCCTGCTGGTGAGCAGGTAATAACGGGGTATCGCATTCGCATTTGATTTCTGCTAAAGTGCGCTGTTTTGAATTGCATACGATATTTGTTTCCGTGGTTTTTTACATCTGTAACATCCCGTAAGAATTGAGTTTTCTGTTTGCAAGGTTGATATCGCTTCTCTTGTATCGCATTTGTGATTAATCTCGCCGTCGCCAACTGCGGGCACCCCAAGGCTATCCTGGCATGGACGCAAAGCCTCAGCACTTTCCACAAATTTGGAGAACAACGCTTCTCAATGAATTTCAAAAGCTCTAACCAATGGTCTTCTTTAGGGCCAATAACTGACCCAACAGCCCTCTTTAGGGACACGAATACGATGAGAGCAGTGGCATAAATATTTGAAATAAACGTATTAATTGAATGGCGTATGTGGAAGTGAAACTCAGCGAGACTTTGCAGATTTTATCAAACGAATTTTGTTAATACTGCGAAGAAAGTAGGTCAATCCAAGAAGTTACTGCCGAGAACCAGATTTTCGAATGATAAAATGGCGAAAAACCATGCGAAATTTCCACTGTTATAAATCTGGTGGTTGTAGATGCCAGCGACCTTCAAAGATTTTAAAGGGAAGGTGTTGTTCTGTCGGACATTAGAAGAATCAGGTCGATTTGAGCAGTGGCCGCCGAGATCGAGAATTTTAAAAAATTACGCGAATATAGGTTGCTTAGTGACAGCTGACATTTGAACTCCTATAAATCTGACTTGTGGAGGTGTGCAATGTTGATACTTCATGGGTTTTGTAGAGTAAGGCTTATCAGAATATGTTTTAGCCGTACTGATCAATTGAAACAGCGCCAAGATCCAGGCTCTCGAAAAAGCAGGCATAAAAACGCTTTTTAAGATTTAACAGCTCATAACTTTTTCAGAACTGCATGAATCAAGTTGAGACTTCAAAAGTTAGATTCTCGTGTGCTCAGAAGCTTTCAGACGATACATAATACTAGCGACCCTACGGGTCGCTGTAAGTGGGTCTGGGCAGACACACTAGTACTTGCTTAGTCGGGACTTACATCTAACTATCAACGGTGTCATCTCCTTCTAGAAAAGCTTGATAAACGAAAAATCAAATTTCGCAGGTAGACACAAAATAATATCTGACTTCCTTTCAAATACCACTACCAGATTCAGTTACTCAATACTACTTGCTTCTTTCGTTGCTTAGCTAAAATAAGATGACCGCTTCCCTAACAAGGCTGACCAAAATAGAAGCATGCTGGGTTCACTGCGGAAGCAAGGGCAAGATAGAAGACTCTAAATCACGATTGGCCGTTGGAAATCAAACAATGGAGGAAAAGTCTCACGGGTTTGTGAGCAAAAGGAGGTAATTGGAGGCCGTGGGCAATGTGGCGTAAATTCTGTCGAAATAGAGTTTTTCACCGTTTCTCACGAAATTTGTGGGGGAAAGCAATTTTTTCGATTCAAAAACTGGTCAGCTACAGAGAGAGCCTGACGATGTTCAACCAGCGAGCCATGACTTCCTTGTTGGCTGACCAGTTTTTGGAGCGAAAAATTGTTCTTTCCCCACAAATTTCATGAAAAACGGTGCAAACCTCGATTTCGACAGAATTTACACCACAGAAAATGCCTTTGCTCCAGGAATGAAGACTCAGCAAGGAAGCCATGGTCTTGTTGCTTGAACTTCGGCAGGCCGCGGCGCAAATGAATCATTCACGGCCGAGAAATCAAACTCGTCTCTAAACACTTCGCGTCGCGCTGTAACCGTAACCAGGAAACGGCTTCGCTCACTTAGTCAGCAAAACTTGACAACCCAGAATTTTAATGCATTAGGTTTCTTACCGTCCAAGTATGAAAACAGTGCAATCCCGGTTGCACAGCATGCTTTCCCCGTCGAGAAAATCGCTCTCAAAATTACACGCGCGAGCCCATCTTACACGCACCCGGATGAGTTGGCAACTTCCTTCTTATAGTTAATTTCAACTCAGTTTAGGCGGAAATTGGATTGGCGGGAGTTCGCTTTGCAGCGATTCGCGCCGCCTTGCAGTCTGCGTCTCTTCATTCTAATCTATCTCGTTGACCCATTGGCGGTGCGTACGCGCTGCTCCATTGGGAATGTTTGGCCTACTCCGTGTTGAAAAAGACTGTACCATTGGAGGCTGCACGCCGCAATGCTATAACCATCGGGTCCCGGAACGATTCAGCGTCATCAACCTGGCTCCACTGGTCCAGTCTTGAAGGGAGGGCGTTGAAAAACGCTGGTTTTCGCCGTTTTCGAGATTTCTAAAGTGAATTTTTGTGATCAGCGTATCGAATAACCCCAGGTAAGCGAAAATTTGACTAGGTTGAGACTTGCTGAGCCACTGCCTTTAAACACTACGTTCGCGCTGGGACCGTCCTAAGCCACTCGCGAGGTATAACGAACATGGCGCAGGCGCGAAGTGTTTGGGGATGAATTTTTCAGCCGGAATCATTTGCGCTGCTTTTTTAGTCAGCACCCCCTCATCAAAATCCAAAGGAAAAACCCTTGCGCCCAGATTTGCCTGGACACTGCCTCTAATGAGATGC